>WNWK01002704.1:0-7500 GCA_009830355.1 Cherax destructor
TTGTTGTTTATAATATATATAAATGACCTTGACGAGGAATTTCTAGTGATATGAGCAAATTCGCTGATGACACGAAGATAGGTAGGATAATCGATTCAGACGTAGATGTCAGTGAACTACAGGAGGATTTAGACAAACTCAATTCCTGGTCAGAAAATGGCAGATGCAGTTCAATGTAGATAAATGCAAAGTTCTAAAGCTCGGGAGTGTTCATAACCCAAGCACTTATAAGTTAAATAACGTAGAACTTAGCCATACAGATTGCGAGAAGGACTTGGGGGTGATGGTAAGCAGCAACCTTAAACCAAGACAGCAATGCCTAAGCGTACGTAATAAGGCAAATAGATTACTGGGATTTATATCAGAAGTGTTAGCAACAGAAGTCCAGACGTTATATTACAGCTTTATACATCATTAGTAAGGCCTCACCTAGATTACGCAGCTCAGTTCTGGTCTCCATATTACAGAATGGACATAAATTCGTTAGAAAACATTCAGCGTAGAATGACTAAATTAATACATAGCATTAGAAATCTTCCTTACGAAGAAAGATTGAAGACCCTTAAATTACATTCACTTGTAAGACGTAGAATGAGGGAGACATGATCGAGGTATACAAGTGGAAAATGGGTATTAACAAAGGGGATATAAATAAGGTCTTGAGGTATCTCTCAAGAGAGAACCCGCAATAATGGATTCAAGTTAGATAAGTTTAGATTTAGAAAGGATATAGGAAAGTATTGGTTTGGAAATAGGGTAGTTGATGAATGGAACAGTCTGCCTAGTAGGGTTATTGAAGCAAGGACCTTGGGTAGTTTTAAATTTAGGTTGGATGAATTCATGAGTGAAGGGGGTTGGATTTGAGTGGGAATTGCACATGAGTAAATAAAATTATCAAAGCTTATTTTTGGGTAGCATTGAAAATTAGGTTGAACAATATTCTGTTGGTGGGATGGAATGTGAAGGACTTGCCTAGAATGGGCCAACAGGCCTGCTGCAGTGTTCCTCCTTTCTTATGTTCTTATGTTCTTATAAGGTCTTGAGGATATCTCTCCAAGAGAGAACCGCAATAATGGATCTCAAGTTAGATAAGTTTAGATTTAGAAAGGATATAGAAAAGTATTGGTTTGGAAATAGGGTAGTTGATGAGTGGAACAGTCTGCCCTAGTAGGGTTATTGAAGCTAGGACCTTGGGTAGTTTCAAATTTAGGTTGATAAATTCATGAGTGAGAGGGTTGATTTGAGTGGACTCAAATGAGTGAATGGAATTGTCAAAGCTTATTTCTTGGGTAGCAGTTGAAAATTGGATTGAACAAGTGTTCTGTTAGTGGGACGGATTGTGAAGGACCTGCCTAGTATGGGCCAACAGGCCTGCTGCAGTGTTCCTCCTTTCTTATGTTCTTATGTTCTAAACCATTTAGCCGGTCTAGGCAAGATAGCTTTTAATAGTTAGGTCTCAAAAACCTTCACATACAGGTTGTTCAACATCGGAAAGCGAATTATCCACCTCCATCCCTTTTTTCTGTGCCTAGTACTTTCCGTCAAGGGCAAATTTACTATACTCTACACACAGGATGTGATAAGTTATATGTTGAACAATCAGGAAAATCACTAGACCTTAGGATATCGCAAGGACAAATACCCGAATAGAAATACAGTAAGTCACTGACTTTTCTGGGTTATCCTGGGTAATTTACACTTATATTACTATGTATGATAATTTATGTAACTGTATTTATGTGTACATGTACCTAAAGAAGGTTAATGACTTACGTAGTTACTATAACACCAGTACCCTGGACAGTGTAAGAGTCCAACACTATATTTAACCATATCAGAGTTGGCAACCTCATGCCAGGTCGTCCCTAAGAACTCAATAATCAAGACCAATATTATAGCCAGCACTGATAAAACATGATAACCACTCTTTATACAATACAAGCCAAAGATTATATGGGTTTGACTCTTATCTGGCCAGCTGAGGCAGCTGTACATAATCTCAGATAAGGATGCTTCACAAATGCATCTGACCAAGCGATATGTATCGGCTCTTCACGATAATGAAGTATTATATTTTTTGTTACGGTGGTTGTAGGCGGTCAGTATTCGACCAGGTGTCCCATAGCTCGGTCACTAGCGCACTCGGCTTACACACTGAGGTCCGGGGATCGAACCCGCGGTATGGCTGGAAAATATTAAGACGTGTTTCCATAAGAAACCTGCTGTCCCTGTTTACCCATCAGTAAAATGGGTACCTGGGTGTTAGTTGACTGGTGTGGGTCGCATCCTGGGACAAAACTGACCTAATTTGCGGGAAATGCTCAGCATAACAAGCGGCTTTCTATATAGTAGTATGTCACTGATGTCAGCTAGGACTGTATACCTTGTACATGTACTTGTAGAAATAAAGATTATTATTATGGAAGTTTGTCACACACGTTTATGCTTGCCTTTTGTACTACACAGTCACCCATTAAAAAAAAATCCATACTGTGTGGAAGCAGAATGATCTCAGTTTCCTTTGATTCAGTATTGATGGCTTATATTAAGCTAATTTTTATCACATTCTTGAAGACTAGGCTCTAGCTTGCTTAATATTGTCTCAGCCCATCACTCTTTGCTGAAGTTAGTATATCATTAAATTGGCTTACATTAAAGTGACATACTTTTTTGGTGGAGTCTCTATAAAAACGCATTTTTTTTTTAGGTTTAAATAAATGTCATTTTAGATGGTGGTATTAGCGCGAGCAACTTTCAGATTCAGATTTCTAGCAACATAACAGCTTGCTGCTACATCGTAACAGCAACATAACAGCTTGCTGCTACATCGTAACAGCAACATAACAGCTTGCTGCTACATCGTAACAGCAACATAACAGCTTGCTGCTACATCGTAACAGCAACATAACAGCTTGCTGCTACATCGTAACAGCAACATAACAGCTTGCTGCTACATCGTAACAGCAACATAACAGCTTGCTGCTACATCGTAACAGCAGCATAAATCTTGCCTGCTAGCATCGTAACAGCAACATAACAGCTGCTGCTACATCGTAACAGCAACATAACAGCTTGCTGCTACATCGTAACAGCAACATAACAGCTTGCTGCTACATCGTAACAGCAACATAACGCTTGCTGCTACATCGTAACAGCAACATAACGGCTTGCTGCTACATCGTAACAGCAACATAACAGCTTGCTGCTACATCGTAACAGCACATAACAGCTTGCTGCTACATCGTAACAGCAACATAACAGCTTGCTGCTACATCGTAACAGCAACATAACAGCTTGCTGCTACATCGTAACAGCAACATAACAGCTTGCTGCTACATCGTAACAGCAACATAACAGCTTGCTGCTACATCGTAACAGCAACATAACAGCTTGCTGCTACATCGTAACAGCAACATAACAGCTTGCTGCTACATCGTAACAGCAACATAACAGCTTGCTGCTACATCGTAACAGCAACATAACAGCTTGCTGCTACATCGTAACAGCAACATAACAGCTTGCTGCTACATCGTAACAGCAACATAACGGCTTGCTGCTACATCGTAACAGCAACATAACAGCTTGCTGCTACATCGTAACAGCAACATAACAGCTTGCTGCTACATCGTAACAGCAACATAACAGCTTGCTGCTACATCGTAACAGCAACATAACAGCTTGCTGCTACATCGTAACAGCAACATAACAGCTTGCTGCTACATCGTAACAGCATTTCTTTGCCGTTATATTAATATTTTGCTTCACTGCTAGGCGTGAAATTTGGTTACGATTTTTTTTTGCAATTATTCTAGATTGAATGTTGCTCATTACGGTATGGCTTATGAGCTTATTGTTAATTTCCATATGCATATATCCTCAGTGCCCATTTCCTAGACATGGTGGCACTCATACACTGTACCTGGAATCTTTCTTTCTGGTCCTGAGTATATCTTCTGCTGCTGCTGCTGCTGCTGCTCCACAGACTTGCTATGAGATTTTCCATTTCACTCATACATTTCACTCATACATTTCACTCATACATTTCACTCATACATTTCACTCATACATTTCACTCATACATTTCACTCATACATTTCACTCATACATTTCACTCATACATTTCACTCATACATTTCACTCATACATTTCACTCATACATTTCACTCATACATTTTCTTATAATACAAAGATACTGACGAAACAATGGTGACTGTGAAAGACCTTCAGCTGCTACACTGTCCCTGTGGCGTGTTGTGTACTCACCTAGTTGTGGTTGCAGGGGTCGATTCACAGCCCCGCCTCTTCACTGGTCGCTACTAGGTCACTCTTCCTGCTCCATGAGCTTTATCATACCTCTTCTTAAAGCTATGTATGGATCCTGCCTCCACTACATCACTTCCCAGACTATTCCACTTCCTGACAACTCTGTGACTGAAGAAATACTTCCTAACATTCCTGTGATTCATCTGAGTCTTCAACTTCCAACTGTGACCCCTTGTTGCTGTGTCCCATCTCTGGAACATTCTGTCTCTGTCCGCCTTGTCGATTCCTCTCAATATTTTTTATATCGTTATCATATCCCCCGTATCTCTCCTGTCTTCCAGTGTCGTCAGGTCGATTTCCCTTAACCTCTCCTCGTAGGACATACCCCTTAGCTCCGGGACTAGTCTTGCTGCAAACCTTTGCACTTTTTCTAGTTTCCTTACATGCTTGGCTAGACGTGAGTTCCAAACTGGTGCTGCATACTCCAGTATGGGCCTAACGTACACAGTGTACAGGGTCCTGAATGATTCCTTATTAAGATGTCGGAATGTTGTTCTTAGGTTTGCTAGGCGCCCATATGCTGCAGCAGTTATTTGGTTGATGTGCGCCTCAGGAGATGTGCCTGGTGTTATACTCACCCCAAGATCCATTTCTTTGAGTGAGGTTTGTAGTCTCTGGCCCCTAGACTGTACTCCGTCTGCGGTCTTCTTTGCCCTTCCCCAATCTTCATGACTTTGCACTTGGTGGGGTTGAACTCCAGAAGCCAGTTGCTGGACCAGGCTTGCAGCCTGTCCAGATCCCTTTGTAGTTCTGCCTGGTCCTCGTCCGACTGAATTCTTCTCATCAACTTCACATCATCTGCAAACAGGGACACTTCGGAGTCTATTCTTTCCGTCATGTCGTTCACAAATACCAGAAACAGCACCGGTCCTAGGACTGACCCCTGTGGAACCCCACTCGTCACCGGCGCCCACTCTGACACCTCGCCACGTACCATGACTCGCTGCTGTCTTCCTGACAGATATTACCTGATCCATTGTAGTGCCTTCCCTGTTATACCTGCCTGGTCCTCCAACTTTTACACTAATCTCTTGTGTGGAACTGTGTCAAACGCCTTCTTACAGTCCAAGAAAATGCAATCTACCCACCCCTCGTTCTCTTCTCTCACCATGTCATAGAACTCCAGTAGGTTTGTGACTCACGATTTACCGTCCCTGAACCTGTGCTGGTTGTCGTTGATAAGCTCATTGCTTTCTAGGTGCTCCACTACTCTTCTCCTGATAATCTTCTCCATGACCTTACATACTATACATGTCAATGACACTGGTCTGTAGTGTAATGCTTCGTGTCTGTCTCCTTTTTTAAAAATTGGGACTACATTTGCTGTCTTCCATACCTCAGGTAGTCGCCCTGTTTCGATAGATGTGTATGGGTGTATATATATATATATATATATATATATATATATATATATATATATATATATATATATATATATATACGCAGAAAGTCCTCACTTAACGTCATCGATAGATTTATGGAAACTGTGACTTTTAAGCAAAACGACGCATAACGAAACCAATTTTACCATAGGCTAACTGATATAAATAAAGATTTAAGTTTCTACAGCAAGGGAGAGGGGAGTGGGAAGGCAGTAGTGCTGCAGACGCCATGACTATGGAGCTTGTCACTCTGGGGCGCTATAAAGTCGTATATTTACTGATACTGTTTTTTAGTATTTTAGGTATCACATGTTTTTTTTCAGAATTCTATAAGTTAAAACGCTACATATAAAAAAACGAATACAAACAGCCATAAGGGAGGAAACTGACATTAGCGAACATGGAGAGTTACGCCGATGCATTTCCTCCATCCATATATTTAAAAGACTTTCCATATTTTACGGTGCCCCGTGGCCTGATCGCTAAAGTTCTCGCTTCACACGGCGAGGGTCTGCGTTCGATTCCCAGAGCGGGTAGAAACATTGGGCGTGTTTCTTTACACCGGTTGTCTATGTTCACCCATCAGTAGTTAGTCGACTGGTGTGGGTCGCATCCTGGGACAAGGACCTAATTTGCCCGAAATGCTCTGCATAACAAGGGGTTTTCTATATAGTAGTATGTCATTGATGTCAGCTAGGCCTGTATACCCTGTACATGTAGTAAATAAAGATATATTATTATTTTCCATTTCTGGCCGGGAACTGATTTCTTTTTCTCATCAACGTTATAACGAAACGATGTTGAACGAAACGACGTTTAGTGAGGACTTCCTGTATATGTGTATGTATGGTGTAAATGTAGAATCTGTATGACTTGAAAAAAACAGGAATAAGACCGTAGGGATAAATGGAAATCACTGAAGAGGTTTAGGTAAGACCAAGAGAGAAGCGGCACTCACCACATTTGCCAGTGTACTTGACATCTAGGTGTCGCTGGTTAGTGCACGAGTGCCGCTTCAGTTGGCACTCATTCTCGTAGTCCTGGCCGTCAGAGCCACAACTGGCACCGCCCCGAGGCCACCTCCATACACTCGGCACTCCACGGGGCACTCACACCTGGCACCGGCGCGGTCATCGCTGGGCACGCACACCGACCCATGCTGGCACTTCCTCCCTCGGCATGGGTCACGCACTGCGGATGCAAAGGAAGATGAATTAGAACCATTGCAAAGGAAGTGTTGGTAACATCCTCTGGGAGGGAGAGGTTTGAAGTCGGGCCACTGTCGGGGAAGGAGGCATGCAATACTACCCGGCTGTACTCCAATGTTGGGTGGGATTGAATAGGGTGGAGGAGGGTCACACTCCCCCCTCATGGTCGTAGCAGCCGGGGAGAGGGAGGGAGTGCGACTGTTATGCTGGGCAGTATGCTGGGGCCAGGAATGCACATGTTATGCTGGGTTAGTATGCTGGGGTGGTTCAAGGCATGATACGGCATCAAACATATTCACTAGAGACACAGGTCAGGGGTTGGGGGTATATGTAAAGCTCGTACTGCCATAGTTGGTCACATGGGGCCATGGTAGGTCATATGGAGGACCATGGTGGATCATAGGGGCCATGGTATATCATATGACGCCATATTAGATCATCTGAAACCATGGTTGGTGATGAGGGTTCACACACTACATGGGGATGCAAGGCTGCCTGTCAACCATAGCCCCTCTCAACAAACTCAAATTCGTGTCATATACTCACAACAAATGCCTTAAAAAACCTTCTTGGAATGACGTTGGCAG
>WNWK01002704.1:12500-172500 GCA_009830355.1 Cherax destructor
GTAACAGAAGTAGTAGTAGTAGTAATAGCAAATAATAATAGTAGCATTAGTAGTAGTGAAAGTAATAGTAGTTGAAGTTTTAGTAGTAGTAATGGGAGTGGTGGCAGTTGTAGTGGGATTGGCACTTGTAGTGGTAGTAGTGGGAGTGGCACTTGTAGTGGTAGTAGCAGTGGTTGTAGTAGTAGTAGCAGTGGTTGTAGTAGTAGTAGCAGTGGTTGTAGTAGTAGTAGCAGTGGTTGTAGTGGTAGTAGCAGTGGTTGTAGTAGTAGTAGCAGTGGTTGTAGTAGTAGTAGCAGTGGTTGTAGTGGTAGTAGCAGTGGTTGTAGTGGTGGTTGTAGTAGTAGTAGCAGTGGTTGTAGTAGTAGTAGCAGTGGTTGTAGTAGTAGTAGCAGTGGTTGTAGTGGTGGTTGTAGTAGTAGTAGCAGTGGTTGTAGTGGTGGTTGTAGTAGTAGTAGCAGTGGTTATAGTAGTAGTAGCAGTGGTTGTAGTGGTGGTTGTAGTAGTAGTAGCAGTGGTTGTAGTAGTAGTAGCAGTGGTTGTAGTAGTAGTAGCAGTGGTTGTAGTGGTAGTAGCAGTGGTTGTAGTGGTGGTTGTAGTAGTAGTAGCAGTGGTTGTAGTAGTAGTAGCAGTGGTTGTAGTGGTGGTTGTAGTAGTAGTAGCAGTGGTTGTAGTGGTGGTTGTAGTAGTAGTAGCAGTGGTTATAGTAGTAGTAGCAGTGGTTGTAGTGGTGGTTGTAGTAGTAGTAGCAGTGGTTGTAGTGGTGGTTGTAGTAGTAGTAGCAGTGGTTGTAGTAGTAGTAGCAGTGGTTGTAGTAGTAGTAGCAGTGGTTATAGTAGTAGTAGCAGTGGTTGTAGTAGTAGTAGCAGTGGTTGTAGTGGTGGTTGTAGTGGTAGTAGCAGTGGTTGTAGTGGTGGTTGTAGTGGTAGTAGCAGTGGTTGTAGTGGTGGTTGTAGCAGCACTAACAGTATTAAGCACAGTGTAACAGTAAGCCCTGACGTCGTAAAATTCAAGGTTGTTAATACATCTTTATTATTCATGGACCCCTTGATGCAGGGATCTTGCCCTTCCCATTCCTCGGATCAAACCTCATTACCCTTCATTTTACACAGCTGCTTCGTGACTTTAGTGTTTAGCGCTTCCCCAATCCACTATTCTTCATTACTTTTATTATTATAAAAAAGTACTAAACGACCTTGGGTCGTCACTCAGTACCAAAACCCCACCAAAGGTCGTCCCCCAGTACTACCAAGAGTCGTATCACAGTACCACCAAAGGTCGTCCCCCAGTACTACCAAGAGTCGTATCACAGTACCACCAAAGGTCGCCCCCAGTACTACCAAGGGTCGTATCACAGTACCACCAAAGGTCGTCCCCCAGTACTACCACGGGTCATCACAAAGTACCACCAAAGGTCGTTCCACAGTACTACAAAGGGTCGTATCACAGTACTACTAAGGGTCGTCCCCCAGTACCAAGGGTCATCCCACAGTACTACCAAGAGTCTCCCACAGTACCAGCTATTGTCGTCCCCCAGTACCAAGGGTAATCCAGCAGTACCATCTAGGGTCGTCCCACAGTACCACCTAGGGTCGTCCCATAGTACTAAGGGTCATCCCACAGTACTACCAAGAGTCTCCCACAGTACCAGCTATTGTCGTCCCCCAGTACCAAGGGTCATCCAGCAGCACCACCTAGGGTCGTCCCCCAGTACCAAGGGTCATCCAGCAGTACCACCTAGGGTCGTCCCCCAGTACCAAGGGTCATCCAGCAGTACCACCTAGGGTCATCTCACAGTACCACCTAGTGTCGTCCCACAGTACCATCTAGGGTCGTCCCCAGTACCAAGGGTCATCCCACAGTACCAACCAGGGTCGTCCCATAGTACCATCTAGGGTCGTCCCACAGTACCACCTAGGTCGTCCCCCAGTACCATCTAGGGTCGTCCCCCACGCCCCACAACACCAAAGGGAAAATGGAAAGAGCACCGTCCCCATGACTCTCTCTCCTCCCATTAGCCTTACGTTTGCCATCCTAATTGCAGCAATTAAAGACAGAGTGCAGACTACAGCCTTCAATTTAGCGTCAAATTATGTTCTTGCTGGCAGGGTTGGCACCAGCGCAGATACCCAATGATGACTTCCTTGCCACTTAGTCAAATTACATATTATATATATATATATATATATATATATATATATACACACACACACTAGGTAGGGGCTTTCCCCTTTGTCCCCAGCATAGCCTGAGTTTTTCATGGCATGGAATCAACAAGGTGCTGGAAACATTCCTTGGAGATCCTGGTCCATGTTGACAAGACAGCATCACAGTTGCTGCAGATGTGTCAGCTGCACATTCATGCTGTGAATCTCCCGTTCCATCACATCCCTAAAGTTTACGACAAATTATGAGGCTACCATCTGCATGTAGGAGAAATCGCGATTTGTCATACCAGACAACGCTTTTCCAATCTTCAATTGTCTAGTTTTGTGAGCCTATGCTAACTGTAACCACGGTTTTCTGTTCCTAGATGACAGGAGTGGTTTTCTGCTGCTCTTAACTCATCCTCTTCAAGAGTAGACGTTGTACGATCAGAGATTTTCTACATACTACTGTCGTAACGTGTCGTTATCAGAGTTACTGTCGCCTTACTGTCAGTTTGAACCAGTCTGGTCATTCTCCTCTGACCTTTCTCATCAACAAGGCGTTCTCGCCGACAGAACCGCCGCTCACTGGATGTTTTGTGTTTCTACACCTCTGTCTGTATATCCAGGCTTAGGCTTGGTTATAAGTAATTCTGACAGTTTGGGAGACACGCAGATGATGATCAAACCAATTGTAAAGTATGTGGCCAACACTATGGTCACTATCTTGAACACTATGTACTTAATTGTCCACTTATTGAGGAATATAGAGATAGACAGTATAATAACCTATGTGACATATCAAGATATCTTAATAATGAAAATAAGATACCAGATATATTAAGCAAGTTTCCTAAATTTGCTTGTAACAGATAAGTGAACTGTAGATATAAATCCAGTTGTACTCCTGTTAACCCTTTTGGGGCTTAGTTTCTAGGCCTTTTATGTATCTATATGCTCTTGCCCTACCGTCCACAGGATGGATATGGGGTGCACAATAAACTAGCCACTTCGGTGGCAAAATCTAAATCTCTCTGTATACTCTAGAGCAGGGGTTCCCAACATGCGGCCCGCGGGCTGCATATGGCCCTTCTAGGAAATGGATGCGGCCCTCACATGAAATTATGAATTCACTTTTATGTAGGTTCCACACTGCACAGTGTCAACAAAACCGTGCGACCCTCATCATACATGTGACCATCAAATGTGGTCCACTTGTGTAGGAAGGTTGAGGACCACTGCTCTAGAGACTATTTTGAGTGAAAATCTCAAACCATCCCGTTTGTCTGGCACCAACAATCATTCCACGGTCAAAATCACTTAGTAGATTGCCGTTGTTGGTCATTCTGATGCTTGGTCTTAATAACAACTGCAGATGCACCTAATAAAGTGGAAATATATATATATATATATATATATATATATATATATATATATATATATAACAGGCAAGAGGAATATATGTGGCGTGCATGTTCTTAGACACAGATGCTGTATCATGTATAATTCTTCGTGAGAAACTGAAGAAGGAAACTTGAGTAAAGAAAAAGGTACTAGCGCCTAGCACGGATTGAAGAATACGCGAATGGTAGGAAGGAATGTGATGAAGCATCAAGACTGATGGGAAACAATAAGTTGAGCTACAAGACTGCATTATGCAGGTAAAGGACTACCCCGAGGATTGTTTATGGGTCCAGTAACATCCCTAGTGTATATAAATAACTCGTTTGAGAATGATGCCAGCCTAGTGACAATGATGCCATTGTAGTGACAATGATGCCAGCGTAGTGACAATGATGCCAGCGTAGTGACAATGATGCCAGAGTAATGAGATTGCAAATAGACGAAGATGTCAGAAAGCTACAGTACTTGGAACAGCAAAATAACGAAACTGAGACTGGCAGTAAAAACACAATGAAGATCTCTTATATATTGTTCTCTCTCTCTCTCTCTCTCTCTCTCTCTCTCTCTCTCTCTCTCACTCAAACTAGAAATTAGTCCAGAATTTAATGAACAAATAACAGATAAGATCACAAAGTGTTACACAAGTAGTTTTTATGCACACACACACACACACACACACACACACACAGGCAGGAACCATACATAGTTTTAAGACAAGGTATGATAAAGCTCATGGAGCAGGGAGAGCAGAGACCCAGTAGCAGACAGCGAAGAGGCGGGGCCAGGAGCTGAGTATCGACCCCTGCAACCACAATTAGGTGAGTACAATTAGGTGAGTACACACACACACAAGAGACAGAAGGGACTCCAGAAAGACGGAGAGGTGGTATACACCACTAAGTGTTGGACCCAATACATACAACCGAGGTATCTAGCACGCTTAACAGCAAGCTAGATACCTCAAAGGCGATGGGGCCGGATAACATCTCTCCATGGGTCCTGAGACAGGGAGCAGAGGCGCTATGTGTACCACTAACAACAATCTTCAACACATCTATCGAAACAGGGCGACTACCTGAGGTATGGAAGACAGTAAATGCAGTCCCAATTTTTAGAAAAGGAGACAGACACGAAGAATTAAACTAAAGACCAGTGTCATTGACATGTATAGTATACAAAGTCATGGAAAAGATTATCAGGAGAGTGATGGAGCACGTAGAAAGAAATGAGCTTATCAACGACAACCAGCACGGTTTCAAGGACGGGAAATCTTATGTTCTTATGTTCTTAAATCCTGTGTCACAAACCTACTGGAGTTCTATGACAGGGTGACAACAGTAAGACAAGATAGAGAGGGGTGGGTAGATTGCGTTTTCTTGGACTGTAAGAAGGCATTTGACAGTTCCACACAAGAGATTAGTGCAAAAGCTGCAAGACCAGGCAGGTATAACAGGGTAGGCACTGCAATGGATCAGGAAATATCTGACAAGTAGGCAACAACGAGTCATGGTACGTGACGAGGTGTCAGTTTGGCCGCCTGTGACGAGCGGGGTTCCACAGGGGTCAGTCCTAGGACCGGTGCTGTTTCTGGTATATTTTTAATGACATGACGGAAGGAATAGACTCAGAAATGTCCTTGTTTGAAGATGATGTGAAGTTAATGAGAAGAAATCAACCGGATGAGGCCCAGGCAGAATACAAAGGGTTCTGGACAGGCTTCAGGCCTGGTCCAGAAACTGGCTCCTGGAATTCAACGCCACCAAGTGCAAAATCATGAAGATTGGGGAAGGGCAAAGAAGACCTCAGACGGAGTACAGTCTAGGGGCCAGAGACTACAAACCTCACTCAAGGAAAAGGATTTTGGGGTGAGTATAACACCGGGCACATCTGAGGCGCACATCAACCAAATAACTGCTGCAGCATAAGGGCGCCTAGCAAACCTAAGAATAGCATTCCGACATATCAATAAGAAATCGTTCAGGACCTAGTACTCTATGTACGCCAGGCCTATATTGGAGTATGCAGCACCAGTTTAGAACCCACACCTAGCCAAGCACGTAAGGAAATTAGAGAAAGTGCAAAGGTTTGCAACAAGACCAGTCCCGGAGCTAAGGGGTATGTTCTACGAGGAGAGGTTAAGGGAAATCGACTTGACGACACTGGAGGACAGGAGAAATAGGGGGGATATGATAACGACATATAAAATACTGAGAGGAATTGACAAGGTGGACAGAGACAGGATGTTCCAGAGATGGGACACAGCAACAAGGGGTCACAATTGGAAGTTGAAGATTCAGATGAATCACAGAGATGTTAGGAAGTATTTCTTCAGTCACAGAGTTGTCAGGAAATAGAATAGAATGGGAAGTGATGTAGTGGAGGCAGGTACCATACATAGCTTTAAGAAGATGTATGATAAAGCTCATGGAGCAGGGAGAGTGACCTAGTAGCGACCAGTGAAGAGGCGGGGCCAGGAGCTGTGAATCGACCCCTGCAATCACATATAGGTGAGTACATACAGGTGAGCACACACACACAGTTTATACTCCATCGATCACTCAAAAAACACTTAATTTAGGCTGCATGTAAATTTCATGATGTAATTCATTAGATCAATAATCCATCATTCACTGCCAATGACAGAATTATGTGAAGATTATAATCCAGTCTTCTTTTCATTACTTTACATGTTATAATTCAGTTCAGAAATTCTTAAGCACACTTATTAAAATGCCGACTGTTTTAATATGAGCGTGTATGTGCAGTCACTGATTTATGTATGAGGGGTCAAAGCAAGGGCACCTGGACCGATGGAAAAAGACACAGCTGCAATGTAATGCGATCTTTCCTGACAACGTCTCGCCCACTGATGTCAGCTAGGCTTGTATTCGTTGTACATGCACTTGTAGAAATAAAGATTATTATTATTATCTGTGCCTCGTTTGACTCACTCCACTTCCCTTCCACTCTGAAGACTACACTAGTATTTACTAACGACTCCATCTCCTTAATTTGTGTTTTTAATCTCCAGTTATGTTCCCTTTTTCCTGGTCCTCACATTACGAACAGTGTGTTGCTGTGGAGAAAGACAAAATACAAACACTAGGACATGTTTAGTGATATCGTTTCGGTCCCGAGACCTTGAAGTAATCAAAATCCTAGGGCGAAATGCTTAGTTAGTATGTCCCAGTGATTACATTTTGCGTCTCTCTACTATCTGTCAGTATTTATATATATGTCGTGCCGAATAGGTAAAACTTGCCATTTTAGCTCAAATAGCAACGTTCTTCTTGCCGAATAGGGCAAGCGAAAATTTGTGTATGCAATAATTTCGCAAAAATCATTCTGATCCTAACGAAAAAAAATCGTTGTGTTTGTTTATTATTAAATTATTGTAAACTTATTTAAAATATATTTAGTTGGATTAGGCTAAATTCAATTGAGCTTGTTATAATAAGGTTATGTAAGTTTTCTAAGGTTCTTTTCGTATAAAATCATTAATTTTTATATTAACATAAATGAAAAAAATATATCTTTAAACGTATAAGAGAAAATTTTAGAAAGGACTTAATTTTAAATGAGTTCTTGCAAACTGACCAGTTTTACTTATTCTGCACGACATATATATATATATATATATATATATATATATATATATATATAAAATAATATATATTGTTGAACACTAACTAGCGAGATTCGAACCCATGCAGTTTTGGCCCACTCATGGTGAAAATCACATGACGCTCTAACCCACAGGACTACGCAATGTGGGTTTAGAGCATCATGTGATTTTCGCTCACCATGAGGCGGGCCAAAACGACATGGGTTCGAATCCTTGGCTAGTTGCATTGTTAATGATTCAATACCGCATCCTCATCACGTGTGGGAAAAATCTGGTTGCAAGGTTCTACAACTTGTGACCATATACTACCAACCATCGTTGTGATGATTCGTCTAGTGGCTGGTGCTCTCTCATGTTTCTTATCACCTCCCTTTCTTCGTAAATCTCCCCGAGTTTCCTCACCTATTTCTCAGTAATGCCTGGCGAGTGTTCCTTTCTTTAGGTAGGTGGTGGCTGCATATCATTCCTACAGTTACTTTTATTATCTCCACTCATAACTGACCATTCCATAGAGTCTTTAAAGTCTCCCTTGTGTGTGAGCACAGGGATAACGGAAAAGCTACTGTAATGGATCGTCGACTAAGTGGAAGGAGACACCGGTGAAAAGCGATTCCCCGTCACTGGTCACTACTGGAGCCAGTACCGATCATCACTGACGTAAGCCACATACTAGAACAGGCAGTTCTACATTTCGTTGATTGCAGTTATTAATCTTCTGAGAATAACAGCTGAAAAAGAGCTTGATATCCTGCAAGACGGCATCGATTGACTAGAGTGATGGTGAAACAAATGACTGTTGGAATACAATCGCAGCAAGTGCAAAGTTATGAATACTGAATGACGTGAAGGAAGACCTACGGCGAAGTACAGACTGGGAAATAAAGTCTGAAAATTTTAAACAAAAAGAACCTTGGGGGGGAAGGGAGAGGGGGTTAAGCATTTCCCAGGAGACTCATATAAAGAAGAACGAATGGGCAGCATGTGCGGCCTCCCATGCAATATATGATCAAGCATGTAAAGAAAGTACAGAATATTCGTACGTTTGAAACAAGATTGGTGTCAATGTTGGTAGAATTACCGACAATATGTTACTACTACTACCACTAGTATTACACCTCACTCTGAGTATATATATACCCTCTGTGTCCAGGTATTGTTTGTAACGGCTTGATAAAGTTCCTGGAGAGCCAAACGTTGCCACAATAAAATGTCACATTAGTTGCATTTGTGTCCTTTTACCTAACAAGACTGATCTCAGACCTGAGACGACTGTGAAGACTGAAATCTGAATGCTAAGGGAGGAAGTATATATAGAAAATACTCAGAGGACTTGATAGGGGAGACAGGATTATTTGTGAGTTGCGTGTGCAATGTATCAGACTGAAAGATGAAGATGGGCAACTAGGGAACACTATTGTAAGATGAAGATACGAACGAGTTACAATTTGTAAACATCTTGGAGTAGCTTCAGAGAATAAGGTGTAACATTCCCATCCTAAGTTACATAAATTAAGTAATATAGTTGTAATGATTACAGTTTCTCCAAGCTTACAGCTTATGAGAAATGAGTTAGATGGAAAGTCTAGTTTGTGAGCTGGTAGCGCAGTTAATATTTCTAATACGTATTTCTCTGTATTATATTATGGAAGAAAATAGATGGTAACTTTCAATGGAGGGATAACTACGGTGTTTACTTCTCAGTAACTCAGAGGTCTTGCGCAGCGGCTGTACTTTTCTTTTCAGTTAATTTCGCCGATATCCTTCCATGATTTGCACAAACAGACTTTGGGATTTGTTGATTTAAAATGTTGATTTGTTGAATTAATTCTTTAAATTCACTATCATTTTGTCTAAGGTCATTTATTTGTTGTGTTGCCGCGCCGAGCGAACTTTGAAACAACTTAACCATTTGAAGTGACCGTACCTAATATAACCTTCCCTTCTACGTCGAGCTATTGATTGTTTTTTCTCAGTTTGAGGTCATGGTAAAACCTGTGTTCTCTGATATGCTAACCTTTCCTCCGTTTATTTTTAGCTGACATTTCCACCTTTTATTTTTAGTTAGCTCATTCAATAATAGATGGCAGCTATAAAATCACTGAATATCTGTACGTTTTGAGGATGATAATTTTTACACCAGCTAGACATGTACTCAGTTGACATTCTCGCCGATGTGTCATTCTATTACATCTCAACTAATAATATTAATTAATCGGTAATATTTTCTTCGGTAGTATTTATCCAAGTCTAAATAAAGGTAGCTGGATAACTGGGGGGTGTTCCGGGGGTCGACGCCCCCGCGGCCCGGCCCATGACCAGGGCTCGCGGTGGATCAGGACCTGATCAACCAGGCTGTTACTGCCGGCCGCACTTAAATCGGAACACAGCTCGGCTAGTTTCATAAACTTCGTAAAATCTTTCAGATTTAAATACGTGGCTCCAGCGGACTGAGACTGACAGTAGAAGACTTGTAATTAAATGTTATTCCTGCGAGAATTGACAGCAAAAGTAACAATTACTGTCTAATGTTTATCATCGACACTCAAGCTGCCATCCAACGTCAACTTTCTTCTTCGTATACCTGTGATCCTGGTCAATACTCTCCCTGTGATCCTGGTCAATACTCTCCCTGTGATCCTGGTCAATACTCTCCCTGTGATCCTGGTCAATACTCTCCCTGTGATCCTGGTCAATACTCTCCCTGTGATCCTGGTCAATACTCTCCCTGTGATCCTGGTCAATACTCTCCTGTGATCCTGGTCAATACTCTTCCCTGTGATCCTGGTCAATACTCTCCCTGTGATCCTGGTCAATACTCCTGTGATCCTGGTCAATACTCCCCTGTGATCCTGGTCAATACTCTCCTTATCGTCCTGTGATCTCCTGGATCTGGTCAATACTCTCCCTGTGATCCTGGTCAATACTCTCCCTGTGATCCTGGTCAATACTCTCCCTGTGATCCTGGTCAATACTCTCCCTGTGATCCTGGTCAATACTCTCCTGTGATCCTAGGTCAATTACTCTCCCTGTGATCCTGGTCAATACTCTCCTGTGATCCTGGTCAATACTCTCCCTGTGATCCTGGTCAATACTCTCCCTGTGATCCTGGTCAATACTTCCTGTGATCCTGGTCAATACTCTCCTGTGATCCTGGTCAATACTCTCCTGTGATCCTGGTCAATACTCTCCCTGTATCCTGGTCAATACTCTCCTGTGATCCTGGTCAATACTCTCCCTGTGATCCTGGTCAATACTCTCCCTGTGATCCTGGTCAATACTCTCCCTGTGATCCTGGTCAATACTCTCCCTGTGATCCTGGTTGGTCAATACTCTCCTGGTGATCCTGGTCAGCATACTCTCCCTGTGATCCTGGTCAATACTCTCCTGTGATCCTGGTCAATACTCTCCCTGGTCTGGTCACTTCCTGTGATCGGTCAATACTCTCCCTGTGATCCTGGTCAATACTCTCCCTGTGATCCTGGTCAATACTCTCCCTGTGATCCTGGTCAATACTCTCCTGTGATCCTGGTCAATACTCTCCCTGTGATCCTGGTCAATACTCTCCCTGTGATCCTGGTCAATACTCTCCCTGTGATCCTGGTCAATACTCTCCTGTGATCCTGGTCAATACTCTCCCTGTGATCCTGGTCAATACTCTCCCTGTGATCCTGGTCAATACTCTCCCTGTGATCCTGGTCAATACTCTCCCTGTGATCCTGGTCAATACTCTCCCTGTGATCCTGGTCAATACTCTCCTGTGATCTGGTCTACTCCTGTGATCCGGTCAATACTCTCCCTGTGATCCTGGTCAATACTCTCCTGTGATCCTGGTCAATACTCTCCCTGTGATCCTGGTCAATACTCTCCCTGTGATCCTGGTCAATACTCTCCCTGGTTATCCATGGTCATTCCTGATCCGTATACTCTCCCTGTGATCCTGGTCAATACTCTCCCTGTGATCCTGGTCAATACTCTCCCTGTGATCCTGGTCAATACTCTCCTGTGATCCTGGTCAATACTCTCCCTGTGATCCTGGTCAATACTCTCCCTGTGATCCTGGTCAATACTCTCCCTGTGATCCTGGTCAATACTCTCCCTGTGATCCTGGTCAATACTCTCCCTGTGATCCTGGTCAATACTCTCCTGTGATCCTGGTCAATACTCTCCCTGTGATCCTGGTCAATACTCTCCCTGTGATCCTGGTCAATACTCTCCCTGTGATCCTGGTCAATCACTCTTCCCTGTGATCCTGGTCAATACTCTCCCTGTGATCCTGGTCAATACTCTCCTGTGATCCTGGTCAATACTCTCCTGTGATCCTGGTCAATACTCTCCTGTGATCCTGGTCAATACTTCCCTGTGATCCTGGTCAATACTCTCCCTGTGATCCTGGTCAATACTCTCCCTGTGATCCTGGTCAATACTCTCCTGTGATCCTGGTCAATACTCTCCCTGTGATCCTGGTCAATACTTCCCTGTGATCCTGGTCAATACTCTCCCTGTGATCCTGGTCAATACTCTCCTGTGATCCTGGTCAATACTCTCCCTGTGATCCTGGTCAATACTCTCCCTGTGATCCTGGTCAATACTCTCCCTGTGATCCTGGTCAATACTCTCCTGTGATCCTGGTCAATACCTCCTGTGATCCCTTCTCTCTGTGATCCTGGTCAATACTCTCCTGTGATCCTGGTCAATACTCTCCCTGTGATCCTGGTCATTGCATACTCTCCCTGTGATCCTGGTCAATACTCTCCTGTGATCCTGGTCAATACTTCCCTGTGATCCTGGTCAATACTCTCCTGTGATCCTGGTCAATACTCTCCCTGTGATCCTGGTCAATACTCCATGTATCCTGGTCAATACTCTCCCTGTGATCCTGGTCAATACTCTCCTGTGATCCTGTCAATACTCTCCCTGTGATCTGGTCAATACTCTCCTGTGATCCTGGTCAATACTCTCCTGTGATCCTGGTCAATACTCTCCCTGTGATCCTGGTCAATACTCTCCTGTGATCCTGGTCAATACTCTCCTGTGATCCTGGTCAATACTCTCCTGTGATCCTGGTCAATACTCTCCTGTGATCCTGGTCAATACTCTCCTGTGATCCTGGTCAATACTCTCCCTGTGATCCTGGTCAATACTCTCCCTGTGATCCTGGTCAATACTCTCATGTGATCCTGGTCAATACTCTCCCTGTGATCCTGGTCAATACTCTCATTGTGATCCTGGTCAATACTCTCCCTGTGATCCTGGTCAATACTCTCATTGTGATCCTGGTCAATACTCTCCCTGTGATCCTGGTCAATACTCTCATGTGATCCTGGTCAATACTCTCCCTGTGATCCTGGTCAATACTCTCCATGTGATCCTGGTCAATACTCTCATTGTGATCCTGGTCAATACTCTCCCTGTGATCCTGGTCAATACTCTCCCTGTGATCCTGGTCAATACTCTCCTTATGATCCTGGTTAATACTCTCCTTGTGATCCTGGTCAATACTCTCCTTGTGATCCTGGTTAATACTCTCCCTGTGATCCTTGTCAATACTCTCCCTGTGATCCTGGTCAATACTCTCCCTGTGATCCTGGTCAATACTCTGTGATCCTTGTCAATAATCTCATTGTGATCCTGGTCAATACTCTCATTGTGATTCTGGTTAATACTCTCCCTGTGATACTTGTCAATACTCTCCCTGTGATCCTTGTCAATACTCTCCCTGTGATCCTGGTCAATACTCTCCCTGTGATCCTGGTCAATACTCTCCCTGTGATCCTGGTCAATACTCTCCCTGTGATCCTGGTCAATACTCTCCCTGTGATCCTGGTCAATACTCCCTGTGATCCTGGTCAATACTCTCCCTGTGATCCTGGTCAATACTCTCCCTCTGATCCTTGTCAATATTCTCATTATGATCCTGGTCAATACTTTCATTGTGATCCTGGTAAATACTCTCCCTGTGATCCTTGTCAATACTCTCCCTGTGATCCTGGTCAAAACTCTCCTTGATCCTCAACAATATTCTCCCTGTGATCCTCATCAATTCTCTCAGAGCTGCGGGTCTTTACTATGAAAAAAAAAATACGATTTTCACAAACAAAACATACCCACGAGGGAGAAAATTATGCCAATAAAATACCCTAAGTATAAACAAGGGTCTCCAACTCACTAAAGCTGTGGATTTTCATTTTCCAGTGCATATAACAACACTATTACCATTCCATCCCACCATCACCACCACCATAATATACCACTACTACTGCCACGGAGCTTCAACCAACGACTACATCGATACAGCCACCATAACAAGCAGCGCAACTACGACTACACTGATACAACCACCATAACAGGCTGCACAACTACACTGATACAACCACCATAACAGGCTGCACAACTACAATGATACAACTACCATAACAGGCTGCACAACTACACTGATATAACCACCATAACAGGCTGCACAACTACACTGATACAACCACCATAACAGGCTGCACAACTACACTGATACAACCACCATAACAGGCTGCACAACTACACTGATACAACCACCATAACAGGCAGCACAATTCGCTCACCAGTAACAACCAGAGCACCCCGCCCACAACCATCACGGCACCTGGGGGAGCCAGGGAATGAGGAGAGTGCCAAATGAATACAGCGGGTCTTCTGGGGCCGCCCGCTATGCAAGTCATTACAAGATAACGAAGTTAGGGAGTATCCACTCCACCTGAACCTGCATCACAAAATGTCATTTATATTTTATTACTATGTCGCCTTCACGTGCTTGGACCCCAGACCCGAAGAACTTGGACTTCGACCTGAGCCCCAGAGGCACATAGGTCGTGAAGCCCATGGTCGCCTCTCCACTTTTAAGCACTGAAGATCTTCACCTCTGTAAACTCGTTCACAAAACCCTTATGTACTTAAAATTCATAGACCGAAATTCTTAATCTTCACCTCCAACTTTTAAATACCTTAGACAATGAAGTAAATAGTTTTAAAAACCGAAAAGCTGAAGAATGGGAATCTTTACTACGGAAACGTTTCGCCAGCCAGCGGCTTCTTCAGTCCAATACAGAGATGAACGGTGGGAGATGAATAGGACTTTGAGGTAATCAGTCCCTCAGCATGGAGTCGATGTATTCAGTCCATCAATCTTGAGAAAAGCCACTAAGCCACTAAGCCACTGGCTGGCGAAACTTTTCCCTAATAAAGATTCCCAAATGTTGCACAACTGTCTCGTCCTTTAGACTATGTTAACACCTCCAACCCCACAGCCCTTCCATCCCTTACCTCCAAGCCTAGAAATGTTTACTCATTGCCTATCTAAGCCTACCTATCCTCTAGTCTTCAGTCTTCCCTAAGCTAGCCCTTCACAAAGTTGCCCTTCAACCCCCGCACCCCTCACACCCAAGTCCGTCCTTTGTATGTGTGCTTACCGAATCGTGTTTGCGGGAGTCGATACTTAGCTCCTGGCCCGGCCTCCTAGGCTACCTTGATCGTCATCACTGACTTCTGGCTTCTTGGGCCTCATCGTATCTACTCTTGAAGCTGTGTTTTGAGTGTGCACGCGCTCACTAAGTTCACCTAGTTATGGTTGCAGGGGTCGAGTCACAGCTCCTGGCCCCGCCTCTTCACTGGCCGCTACTAGGTCACTCTTCCTGCTCCATGAGCTTTATCATACCTCTTCTTAAAGCTATGTATGGATCCTGCCTCCACTACATTACTTCCCAGACCATTCCACTTCCTGTCAAATCTGTGACTGAAGAAATACTTCCTAACATCCCTGTGATTCATTTGAGTCTTCAATTTCCAACTGTGACCCCTTGTTGTTGTGTCCCATCTCTGGAACATCCTGTATCTGTCCACCTTGTCAATTCCTCTCAGTATTTTATATGTCGTTATCATATCATCCCTATCTCTCCTGTCCTCCAGTGTGGTCAGGTCGATTTCCCTTAACCTCTCCTCGTAGGACATACTATGCCAGAGGCATAGTATGTCAGCTCCGGTGAGGGACGTGAGGCCGCGTGTGTACTCGCGTGTGTGTGTGTGTGTGTGTGTGTATACGTGGGTACTTTCGTGCTTTATATACAACCACCGCACATGAATTAACATGGTGTGCATTTGTTTGTACCAAACTAACCTAAGTGGCTAGGTTAGCTTGGTACAAATTAACCCAACGACCTGGCTTCTCTCTGATGAATTTCTGTAATATAATTCAGCTCCTGCCCAACTTATCTTGGGTCAGCTTAAATTCAGAGAGTGTTTCTTAGATCAAGTGAAGTCGAGTCTGTGTCGGGGTGCTCAGGCTGGATGTCACCAGACTAGTGCAAGTACGTATTTTTTTGGCATACCTGAAGGATGTTTTCAGGTGTCAACGCCCCTGCAGTCCGGTCCCAGAGCAGGTCTCTTGGTGGATCAAGGTCTGATCAACCAGGCTGTTACGCAGTTCAACGTACGAACCACAACCCGGCTGGTCAGGAACTAACTTGAACTTATTAAGTTCCTTTGTAAAAAAAACAGCCAGATATTTTTTTTTTTTGGTAATTCCTCTTATGCACGAAGGGAGGTTATTGAAAAGTCGGGGACCTCTTACACTATCGACTTCTAGAGACAACACAACGTACCATATCATTGCTATATAGACTGCTTGTTGAGGCGGGTATTCAAACAGGAGGAGGCTGAAATTAATCCTTGAGATACCACTGCCACGAGTGTCCTCGGATCACGAGAAAAATATCTAGCTCTGCTGGATGCGTGATCTTTGGAGGATCGCTGGCTCAGTGGTAAGGTGAAATGGTACGTTGTGTTGTCTCGTGAGGCGGGACAATGTGTCGTAGGGTCGAGCCCTGGCCTGCCGCAGTTTGGTAAATGATATATATATATATATATATATATATATATATATATATATATATATATATATATATATATATATATATATACACGTGTATATATATATATATATATATATATATATATATATATATGTCGTGCCGATTAGGTAAAACTTGCGATTTTGGCTTAAATAGCAACGCTCACCTTGCCATATAAGACAAGTGAAAATTTGTGTATGCAATAATTTCGCCAAAATCATTCTGAACATAACGAAAAAATATATTTCATTGTGTTTGTTTATTATTAAATTAATGTTAACGTATCTAAAATATATTTAGTTGGGTTAGGCTAAAATAAATTGCGCTTGTTGTAATAAGGTTAGGTAGGTTTTCAAAGTTTCTCTTGGTACAAAATTATAAATTCTTACATTAACATAAATGAAAAAATATATCTTTAAACGTATAAGAGAAAATTTTAGAAAGGACTTAATTTTAGATGAGTTCTTGCTAATTGACCAGTTTTACCTAATCGGCACGACATATATATATATATACGTGTATATATATATATATATATATATATATATATATATATATATATATATATATATATATATATATATATATATATATATATATATATATTTCTGCTGTGTATGGGAGACGCCATCCTGGGAGAAAGCATTACGTCCAGTTCTGCTGGAAGGAAACTTTGTGAAGCTGCTGTAACTGATGAACTCTCACTGTAACTGATGAACTCTCACTGTAACTGATGAACTCTCCCTGTAACTGATGAACTCTCACTGTAACTAACTGATGAACTCTCACTGTAACTGATGAACTCTCACTGTAACACTAGACGATATTCTTATTGCCCAAGTCAAGATGGCGGATCTCACTCAACCCTGTGTATAAAATCCATCCTGTGTGATGGGCTATGACAGGGTAACATAACTACCGTTTGTTCTCACTGTAGCAGCAAACATAACTACTTTTTGTTCTCACTGTAGCAGCAAACATAACTACCTTTTGTTCTCACTGTAGCAGCAAACATAACTACCTTTTGTTCTCACTGTAGCAACAAACATAACTACCTTTTGTTCTCACTGTAGCAGCAAACATAACTACCTTTTGTTCTCACTGTAGCAGCAAACACAACTACCTTTTGTTCTCACTGTAGCAGCAAACATAACTACCTTTTCTTCTCACTGTAGCAACAAACATAACTACCTTTTGTTCTCTCTGTAGCAGCAAACATAACTACCGTTTGTTCTCTATGTAGCAGCAAACATAACTACCGTTTGTTTTCACTGTAGCAGCAAACATAACTACCTTTTGTTCTCACTGTAGCAACAAACATAACTACCTTTTGTTCTCACTGTAGCAGCAAACATAACTACCTTTTGTTCTCACTGTAGCAGCAAACACAACTACCTTTTGTTCTCACTGTAGCAGCAAACATAACTACCTTTTCTTCTCACTGTAGCAACAAACATAACTACCTTTTGTTCTCTCTGTAGCAGCAAACATAACTACCGTTTGTTCTCTCTGTAGCAGCAAACATAACTACCGTTTGTTTTCACTGTAGCAGCAAACATAACTACCGTTTGTTTTCACTGTAGCAGCAAACATAACTACCGTTTGTTCTCTCTGTAGCAGCAAACATAACTACCGTTTGTTCTCTCTGTAGCAGTAAACATAACTACCGTTTGTTCTCACTGTAGCAGCAAACATACCTACCGTTTGTTCTCACTGTAGCAGCAAACATAACTACCGTTTGTTCTCATTGTAGCAGCAAACATAACTACCGTTTGTTCTCATTGTAGCAGCAAACATAACTACCGTTTGTTCTCTCTGTAGCAGCAAACATAACTACCGTTTGTTCTCTCTGTAGCAGCAAACATAACTACCGTTTGTTCTCTCTGTAGCAGCAAACATAACTACCGTTTGTTCTCTCTGTAGCAGCAAACATAACTACCGTTTGTTCTCTCTGTAGCAGCAAACATAACTACCGTTTGTTCTCACTGTAGCAGCAAACATAACTACCGTTTGTTCTCTCTGTAGCAGCAAACATAACTACCTTTTGTTCTCACTGTAGCAACAAACATAACTACCTTTTGTTCTCACTGTAGCAGCACGCAGCTGGTGTCTACAGTTTTCGTAAAGAATAAGAAAATGTAAAATTCAACGCCTCACCCTCCTCCACATCTCCAATAGTTTAGAAATATTTACAATTTTATACACATGAGATATAACACAAACTTTCTTACAGGATCTTATTTATTGGCATCACACACGCCGGCTCAAAACTTTCCCCCCTGGGTTTCTTCAAGCTTTCCGTTGCTTTCTCCAGCTTTCCCCAAGTTTTATTAAGTTTCCTTCAATAAGCCAAAGAATGTTTGCCTTTGTGAATCAGAGAGAGAGAGAGAGAGAGAGAGAGAAATGTTGGTTGTGTTGAATATGTTGATCTTCTTATCAGGGTTAATCTACAGCAGATGCTATTGTTGCTACCAGTGCTTTGCTAACCCTGCTGTTTATACCCCCGCTGTTGTTACCCCTGTTGTTATTATCATTGCTGTTGCTACCCCTGTTGTTGGCATCATTGCTGTTGCAACCCCTGTTGTTGGTATCATTGCAGTTGCTACCGATGCTGTTAATACCCCCACTGTTGCTACTCCTGCTGTTGCTACCGCTGCTGCTGCTACCCCTGCTGTTGCTACCCCTGCTGTTGCTACCCCTGTTGTTGCTACCCCTACTGCTGTTGTTTCTACTGCTCCCTCGGCCTCTATTACCACTACGACAAGAGACCAACAACGGCGCTAACTGTAACCCCATACACTGAATAAGAATACAAACAATGTGAGCTTGGAGGAGGGGGGGTAAAATAGAAGGTAAGAGTGGTAAGCATATTAACTCAGGCTAATGTGCTTACCACACAAAAAAAATCTGATTGGAAAGAAATCTCTCACTGGATCAACAAAAGAAAATCCTTGAATTTAGCTTTAGTGGTAAAAGAACGAAAATTTTGCTGGGTTAAACTTGGTAGTGAAAGGTATTAAACTTGGCTGTGAAAGGGATTAAACTTGATAGTGAAAGGTATTAAACTTGGTAGTGAAAGGGATTAAACTTGGTAGTGAAAGGGATTAAACTTGGTAGTGAAAGGGATTAAACTTGATAGTGAAAGGGATTAAACTTGGTAGTGAAAGAGATTAAACTTGGTAGTGAAAGGTATTAAACTTGGTAGTGAAAGGGATTAAACTTGGTAGTGAAAGGGATTAAACTTGGTAGTGAAAGATTAAACTTGGTAGTGAAAGGGATTAAACTTGGTAGTGAAAGAGATTAAACTTGGTAGTGAAAGAGATTAAACTTGGTAGTGAAAGGGATTAAACTTGGTAGTGAAAGAGATTAAACTTGGTAGTGAAAGGTATTAAACTTGGTAGTGAAATGGATTAAACTTGGTAGTGAAAGGGATTAAACTTGGTAGTGAAAGGGATTAAACTTGGTAGTGAAAGGGATTAAACTTGGTAGTGAAAGGGATTAAACTTGGTAGTGAAAGGGATTAAACTTGGTAGTGAAAGGGATTAAACTTGGTAGTGAAAGGGATTAAACTTGGTAGTGAAAGGGATTAAACTTGGTAGTGAAAGAGATTAAACTTGGTAGTGAAAGAGATTAAACTTGGTAGTGAAAGATTAAACTTGGTAGTGAAAGGGATTAAACTTGGTAGTGAAAGATTAAACTTGGTAGTGAAAGGGATTAAACTTGGTAGTGAAAGGGATTAAACTTGGTAGTGAAATGGATTAAACTTGGTAGTGAAAGGGATTAAACTTGGTAGTGAAAGGGATTAAATTTGGTAGTGAAAGAGATTAAACTTGGTAGTGAAAGATTAAACTTGGTAGTGAAAGGGATTAAACTTGGTAGGGAAAGGGATTAAACTTGGTAGTGAAAGGGATTAAACTTGGTAGTGAAATGGATTAAACTTGGTAGTGAAAGAGATTAAACTTGGTAGTGAAAGGGATTAAATTTGGTAGTGAAAGAGATTAAACTTGGTAGTGAAAGGGATTAAACTTGGTAGTGAAAGATTAAACTTGGTAGTGAAAGGGATTAAACTTGGTAGTGAAAGGGATTAAACTTGGTAGTGAAATGGATTAAACTTGGTAGTGAAAGGGATTAAACTTGGTAGTGAAAGGGATTAAATTTGGTAGTGAAAGAGATTAAACTTGGTAGTGAAAGATTAAACTTGGTAGTGAAAGGGATTAAACTTGGTAGTGAAAGAGATTAAACTTGGTAGTGAAAGGGATTAAACTTGGTAGTGAAAGATTAAACTTGGTAGTGAAAGGGATTAAACTTGGTAGTGAAAGATTAAACTTGGTAGTGAAAGGTATTAAACTTGGTAGTGAAAGGGATTAAACTTGGTAGTGAAAGATTAAACTTGGTAGTGAAAGGGATTAAACTTGGTAGTGAAAGAGATTAAACTTGGTAGTGAAAGGGATTAAACTTGGTAGTGAAAGATTAAACTTGGTAGTGAAAGGTATTAAACTTGGTAGTGAAAGGGATTAAACTTGGTAGTGAAAGGTATTAAACTTGGTAGTGAAAGGTATTAAACTTGGTAGTGAAAGGGATTAAACTTGGTAGTGAAAGAGATTAAACTTGGTAGTGAAAGGGATTAAATTTGGTAGTGAAAGAGATTAAACTTGGTAGTGAAAGGGATTAAACTTGGTAGTGAAAGGGATTAAACTTGGTAGTGAAAGCTACGAGTGAATTTACTTGGGAAAACTTAATCTCTTGTGAAGTGTTCCTGAAATCTATTGTCAGTTGTTTCTCAGATCTATTCCCAGGAGGATGTGGTTTGGCAGGAGGGTGTGGTGGGGCAGAAGGGTGTGGTGGGGCAGGAGGGTGTAGTGGGGAAGGAGGGTGTGGTGGGGCAGGAGGGTGTGGTGGGGCAGGAGGGTGTGGTGGGGCAGGAGGGTGTGGTGGGGCAGGAGGGTGTGGTGGGGAAGGAGGGTGTAGTGGGGAAGGAGGGTGTGGTGGGGCAGGAGGGTGTGGTGGGGCAGGAGGGTGTGGTGGGGCAGGAGGGTGTGGTGGGGCAGGAGGGTGTGGTGGGGCAGGAGGGTGTGGTGGGGCAGGAGGGTGTGGTGGGAAAGGAGAGTGTGGTGGGGAAGAGAACATGAACAGCTATATAGGTTACTTGTAGTCGCTTCCGAGGGTCACCGTCCCCGCGACCTGGTCCCAGACCAGGCCAACAAACCTAACCCCATTTCCTGCCCGTCTTACCTGTGTAGGAGAATCACTGAAGAAGGATCAACTTCCTCAGCACCTCCAGTCTACTGTCGTCTCATCCTTCTCAATCCTAGGTTTATCCTTGTCCTAGTCTTCCATGTTTATCCTCCCTATCCTCTGTGTGTGTGTGTGTGTGTGTGTGTGTACTCACCTAATTGTTGTTGCAGGGGTCGAGACTCAGCTCCTGGCCCCGCCTCTTCGCTGTCCGCTACTGGGTCTCTGCTCTCCCTGCTCCATGAGCTTTATCATACCTTGTCTTAAAACTATGTATGGTTCCTGCCTCCACTATATCCTTCTCCAGACTATTCCACTTCCTGACTACTCTGTGGCTGAAGAAATGTGTGTGTACGTGTGTGTGTGTGAGTGTGTGTGTGTGTATGTGTGTGTGTGTGTGTGTTTGTGTGTGTGTGTGTGTGTGTGTGTGTGTGTGTGTGTGTGTGTGTGTGTGTGTGTGTGTGAGAAAGCGACACAATGGACGCTTAGGAACTAGCTTTTCCCCTCACCCCTATTTCCCCCTCACCCCATCTCCCCCACATTTCCCTCACCCCATCTCCCCCTCACCCCCACCTCCCCACTTTTTCAGGAAAGGTGAGGGGAGAGAAATTTTCCTCTCAACTTTGTTTTTTTTATTTTATTTTTGTGGTTGGTTTTTATGACGACACTTTTTCATTTTCCTCTGAGACCAAACTGAAGTTTACTTAAGCTTTTTGCAATGTGGGAGAGGATGTGGGAGGGAGGGAGGGAGATGGGAGGGAGGAGATTAAGGTGGAAAGGAGGAGAGGAGTGAGACACCCCACTGCCCTCAACATCTAATCACAATGAATATGCAAGGAACCAACCGACTCGAACCTCTGTTATAAATCCTGCATCACCACCACCCATTATTATCAACACTACCACCATCACCACCCATTCTCACCAACACTACTACCCATTATCACCAACACTGCCAGACGCAGTGTTGTTGATAATGTTGTTGAAATAAATTTTCGTGTTGTTGAAATAAATCTTAGTTATGAAAAAAAACTTCCTAACTCAGTCCGTCAACCATGGTTGATGGATTGATTACATCACCATCATTTCACAACTACACTGCTGCCTCTGTATGACTGAAGAAGCCTACTGTGTAGGCGAGACGTTTCCAGAATAAAGATACCCAACTGTTACACACGTGTCTTAATCATCAAGTTGCGGTATTTTTATACCATTTTCAACAAAGATAAGAAGTATTTGCCTTGAAGAGGCACATTCAGCTAAGAATTTTTTGTTTTTAACAAGTAATGGGGTGGGAATTTTGTTTACAGGGTCTCTGCAGCAGCTAGACAAAGCCGAAAGCCCAGTAGTGTAAATAAAGATATTGCTACCAGTGCATCCTCCTGATACAACGTTTCTCCCAAGACTGGCCTTTATGGCCTTGGGCAAACGCTGTTTTAAAAGGATTATCTGCTACAAGTGCCTTTGTTTCCTAGTTCTGCAATACTGTGTTGTCATGAGACTTGCTTTAAAAAAAAATACAATAATTTGCATACGAAATGTTTGTGTATACAATTATCAAAACATGAAGAGACGTAAATTTAAAAATGCAAGTAAAAAAGAAAACATACTAGCTAGAAGGCCATATGTCGAGTTCTCGAGGCTCGTTACTATCCACAACAATCAACAACGTTGAACTAACGTCACAGACAACCAGACAACGCATTGGGGACTACAAGTATTTCCAGGTGATGTGATTGGTAACGGAAGTGTTAAGTGTGAGTTAGCACACTTCTGGAAAACAGGGAGTGAATGAATGGTGGTAAATGTATTTTCTTCTTTGGGTCACCTTGCCTTGAAGGAAGACGAAGGTGATACAAAATATCCTGATAATGGTGACTGAGAGTCTTAACGGAAACGCTAATAATTACGCAGTGTAAACAGTGTTTTAAGAAGACAGTGTGCAACATCTGGGTATCTTTATTTGTAGACGTTTCGCCCACCAGTGACTTTATCAATACAAGGACATAATGTGAAGAATATCAGACCCTCAGCCTTGTAGTTGGTGAAGAGCACCGTAGTCTTGAACATGTGTCTAATTCTTCATCTTGGCGGTATTGTATAGTATACATAGTATGGTATACACTAAATAAATGTATACCATTCATGTACAAGAAGATAGTGTTTAATACTGCCAGTGAAGAATACATCCGCAAGAATATACTCTGTATAATTACTGTATAATCCTCCCAGAGCAACTTTACTGATTATACTCTAACATTATAATTCTACTATCCCGTTCATTCTAACATTTACTTCATTCTAACACTTCCTTCGCTCTAACACTTCCCTAGTTCTAACATTTCCTTCATTCTAACACTTCCTTCGCTCTAACACTTCCCTAGTTCTAACACTTCCCTAGTTCTAACATTTCCTTCATTCTAACACTTCCTTCGCTCTAACACTTCCCTAGTTCTAACACTTCCTTCGCTCTAACACTTCCCTAGTTCTAACACTTCCCTAGTTCTAACACTTCCCTAGTTCTAACACTTCCCTAGTTCTAACACTTCCATAGATCTAACATTTCCTTCATTCTAACACTTCCCTATTTCTAACATTTCCTTCATTCTAACACTTTCTTCGTTTTAACATTTCCTTCATTCTAATACTTCCATAGATCTAACATTTCCTTCGTTCTAACATTTCCATCGTTCTAACATTTCCATCGTTCTAACACTTCCTTCGTTCTAACACTTCCTTCGTTCTAACACCCTAACTCCACATCGAAAACACACATTTCCTTACTAAATGCATCAATATACATTGGTGTAAGTGTAAGATCTTGGGCCATGCATGAGGCCACATCTCGGGCCACACAAGAAACAACGCTAGGGGGCCATGCAAGAGGCCACGCAAGGAACCTCACCCAGAGCCATGCAAGAGACCACACCAGAGGCCACACAAGGAACCACACCAGGGGCCATGCAAGAGGCCACACCGGGTTGCCATGCAAGAGGCCATATTCCAGGAGAGCTTGAGACAATGTGGGTGTCGAGTACTGAAGATCAGTGAGTTAAGAAGCGTCATCTTCACCTGGAGGGCAGGTCACAGTTGTCACACCTTCACCTGGAGGGCAGGTCACAGTGGTCACCCCTTCACCTAGAGAGTATTTCACAGTGGTCACACCTTCACCTAGAGAGCAGTTTACGGTGCTCACACCTATAACCCACTCTTTGTACACACAAAACACACACACGCACACACACCTGGTCACAATCATGACCAAGTTACAACGGTAATGAATCATCTACACGTCTATACAGCATTACAATCATGAACAAATTACATAGTAATGAACCATTCACACGTCTACACCCGGTCACAACTGTAATGAATTATTAGTGCAAATATTAAGTCACACACACAGAGGCGGGGCCAGGAGCTATGAATCGACCCCTGCAACCACAAATAGGTGAGTACACACACACACACGCACGCACATACAACAGGCCTACTGTCTAACCGACATGTGCCTAGGACAAAATGGTAACTAACACACAGTCTTGAACTCATCTCTTCCACTGTCTTGACGCTGACGTCAAGACAGTACTTAACTAACAACCAACAATCATGCTAATAGACTATGTAAGATATAGTTACGCAAGATCTATTACTTTAACATCCATGTAAGATATATTAATTTAAAACCTTTGTAAGATTTATTAATTTAAGATCTATATAGGATCTACCAATGTAAGATCTGTTAATGAAAGTTCTACATAAGATATATCAATGTACAGTTATCACCCACCTACTAGCATCAATATAGTTATCACCCACCTACTAGCATCAATATAGTTATCACCCACCTACTAGCATCAATATAGTTATCACCCACCTACTAGCATCAATATAGTTATCACCCACCTACTAGCATCAATATAGTTATCACCCACCTACTAGCATCAATATAGTTATCACCCACCTACTAGCATCAATATAGTTATCACCCACCTACTAGCATCAATATAGTTATCACCCACCTACTAGCATCAATATAGTTATCACCCCACCTTTCAATATAGTTATCACCCCACCTATCAATATAGTTATCACCCCACCTATCAATATAGTTATCACCCCACCTATCAATATAGTGATCACCCACCTACCATCATCAATATAGTTATCACCCCACTTATCAATATAGTTATCACCCCACCTATCAATATAGTGATCACCCACCTACCATCATCAATATAGTTATAACCCCACCTATCAATATAGTTATCACCCCACCTATCAATATAGTTATCACCCCACCTTTCAATATAGTTATCACCCCACCTATCAATATAGTGATCACCCACCTACCATCATCAATATAGTTATCACCCCACCTATCAATATAGTTATCACCCCACCTATCAATAAAGTTATCACCCCACCTATCAATATAGTTATCACCCCACCTATCAATAAAGTTATCACCCCACCTATCAATATAGTGATCACCCACCTACCATCATCAATATAGTTATCACCCCACCTATCAATATAGTTATCACCCACCTACCATCATCAATATAGTTATCACCCCACCTATCAATATAGTTATCACCCCACCTATCAATAAAGTTATCACCCCACCTATCAATATAGTTATCACCCCACCTATCAATATAGTTATCACCCCACCTATCAATATAGTGATCACCCACCTACCATCATCAATACAGTTATCACCCCACCTATCATCAATATATCTCCCCACCTATCAACTATCAGAGGTGTACAGAACGTACACTTCTGAACGCCCTGGTACAGAAAGTGCACCTCTGAGCGTCTTGGTACAGAATGTACACCTCTGAACGTCTTGGTACAGAACGTACACCTCTGAACGTCGTGACACAGAACGTACACCTCTAAATGTCGTTTCACAGAACGTACATCTCTGAATGCCCTCGCACAGAACGTACATCCCTGAATGCCCTGGCACAGAACGCACATCCCTGAATGCCTTGGCACAGAACGTACATCACTGAATGCCCTGGCACAGAACGTACATCCCTGAATGCCCTGGCACAGAACGTACATCCCTGAATGCCCTGGCACAGAACGTACATCCCTGAATGCCCTGGCACAACGTACATCCCTGAATGCCCTGGCACAGAACGTACATCCCTGAATGCCCTGGCACAACGTACATCCCTGAATGCCCTCGCACAGAACGTACATCCCTGAATGCCCTGGCACAGAACGCACATCCTGAATGCCTTGGCACAGAACGTACATCACTGAATGCCCTGGCACAGAACGTACATCCCTGAATGCCCTGGCACAGAACGTACATCCCTGAATGCCCTGGCACAACGTACATCCCTGAATGCCCTGGCACAACGTACATCTCTGAATGCCCTGGCACAGAACGTACATCTCTGAATGCCCTGGCACAGAACGTACATCCCTGAATGCCCTGGCACAGAACGTACATCCCTGAATGCCCTGGCATAGAACGTACATCCCTGAATGCCCTGGCACAGAACGTACGTTCCTGAATGCCCTGGCACAGAACATACATCTCTGAATGTCCTGGCACAGAACGTACATCCCTGAATGCCCTGGCACAGAACATACATCTCTGAATGCCCTGGCACAGAACGTACATCCCTGAATGCCCTGGCACAGAACGTACATCCCTGAATGCCCTGGCACAGAACGTAAATCCCTGAATGCCCTGGCAAAGAACGTAAATCCCTGAATGCCCTGGCACAGAACATATATCTCTGAATGCCCTGGCACAGAACGTACATCCCTGAATGTCCTGGCACAGAACGTACATCCCTGAATCCCCTGGCACAGAACATACATCTCTGAATGCCCTGGCACAGAACGTACATCCCTGAATGCCCTGGCACAGAACGTACATCTCTGAATGCCCTGGCACAGAACGTACATCCCTGAATGCCCTGGCACAGAACGTACATCCCTGAATGCCCTGGCACAGAACGTACATCTCTGAACGAACTGGCACAGAAAATAACTGCTACAGAAATCACAGTTTTTCATTTTTCATCGTCAAAATTTAAAACTGCCTCGACCAGTCTATGTTAATGTGCCCACTTCCGAGTATTTTTCTTATTCAGTACTTTTGTATACACAATACAGAGAGTGGAGCCAATAGAGGATTTATAGTCGGCTATTGTTTCATTTTTGTTTGTAAATGCTATTGTTAATCTGGTTTCAAAATGGCGAAGTGTGGCATTATTTCTGACACTCAAAAAAATACTGTACTATAATATGTTTCATTATGGTCAGGGCTGTTGCAGAAGATATTAATAATATTTATAATATACATGAAGTGTGATCTCTCTCTCTCTCTCTCTCTCTCTCTCTCTATGAAGTATTTATTGCTGTGTATTTTAAATTACATGATTTTTACAGTGTTCTCTTTTTTTCCAGTTTATTTTACTCTTTTTTCCCCATTTCCTCGTCCTTTTCTTTCTATCATCTCTCTCCCACCTTTCATAGTTCTCTCTCATTCCACTCCTTCCTCCCTTCTCTCTTTCCCTACCAACTTCCCTCCTTGCGTACTCTCGCTTGCTTATTCTCTCTCTCTCTCTCATCCCCCTTCCTTTCTACCTTTGCTCCTCCTTCCTTCCCCTTCGGAGCTCCCTCCTTCCCTTCCAAGGCTCACTTATCCTTCTCCAAGACACTTGTCCTTTGTCTAAGAACTCAACCTTCTCTCACCCTCTCACCTGCAAGGCCAGACTCACCCTCTCACCTGCAAGGCCAGACTTACCCTCTCACCTGCAAGGCCAGACTTACCCTCTCACCTGCAAGGCCAGACTTACCCTCTCACCTGCAAGGCCAGACTTACCCTCTCACCTGCAAGGCCAGACTTACCCTCTCACCTGCAAGGCCAGACTCACCCTCTCACCTGCAAGGCCAGACTTACCCTCTCACCTGCAAGGCCAGACTTACCCTCTCACCTGCAAGGCCAGACTTACCCTCTCACCTGCAAGGCCAGACTTACCCTCTCACCTGCAAGGCCAGACTCACCCTCTCACCTGCAAGGCCAGACTTACCCTCTCACCTGCAATGCCAGACTTACCCTCTCACCTGCAAGGCCAGACTTACCCTCTCACCTGCAAGGCCAGACTTACCCTCTCACCTGCAAGGCCAGACTTACCCTCTCACCTGCAAGGCCAGACTTACCCTCTCACCTGCAAGGCCAGACTTACCCTCTCACCTGCAAGGCCAGACTTACCCTCTCACCTGCAAGGCCAGACTTACCCTCTCACCTGCAAGGCCAGACTTACCCTCTCACCTGCAAGGCCAGACTTACCCTCTCACCTGCAAGGCCAGACTTACCCTCTCACCTGCAAGGCCAGACTTACCCTCTCACCTGCAAGGCCAGACTTACCCTCTCACCTGCAAGGCCAGACTTACCCTCTCACCTGCAAGGCCAGACCTTCCATCTACACACACTATCTCCAACACTAAATCCTCAACAGTCAAACACACTCCCCCCTCTCTAAGAACTCAACGGTCAAACACACTCCCCTCACTCTAAGAACTCAACGGTCAAACACACTCCCCCCACTCTAAGAATTCAATGGTCAAACACACTCCCCCCACTCTAAGAACTCAATGGTCAAACACACTCCCCCCACTCTAAGAACTCAATGGTCAAACACACTCCCCCCACTCTAAGAACTCAATGGTCAAACACACTCCCCCCCACTCTAAGAACTCAATGGTCAAACACACTCCCCCCACTCTAAGAACTCAATGGTCAAACACACTCCCCCACTCTAAGAACTCAAGGTCAAACACACTCCTCCACTCTAAGAACTCAATGGTCAAACACACTCCCCACTCTAAGAACTCAATGGTCAAACACACTCCCCACTCTAAGAACTCAATGGTCAAACACACTCCCCACTCTAAGAACTCAATGGTCAAACACACTCCCCACTCTAAGAACTCAATGGTCAAACACACTCCCCACTCTAAGAACTCAATGGTCAAACACACTCCCCACTCTAAGAACTCAATGGTCAAACACACTCCCCACTCTAAGAACTCAATGGTCAAACACACTCCACACTCTAAGAATTCAATGGTCAAACACACTCCCCACTCTAAGAACTCAATGGTCAAACACACTTCCCACTCTAAGAACTCAATGGTCAAACACACTCCCCACACTCTAAGAACTCAATGGTCAAACACACTCCCCACTCTAAGAACTCAATGGTCAAACACACTCCCCACACTCTAAGAACTCAATGGTCAAACACACTCCCCACTCTAAGAACTCAATGGTCAAACACACTCCCCACTCTAAGAACTCAATGGTCAAACACACTCCCCACTCTAAGAACTCAATGGTCAAACACACTCCCCACTCTAAGAACTCAATGGTCAAACACACTCCCCACTCTAAGAACTCAATGGTCAAACACACTCCCCACTCTAAGAACTCAATGGTCAAACACACTCCCCCACTCTAAGAATTCAATGGTCAAACACACTCCCACTCTAAGAACTTCAATGGTCAAACACACTCCCCACTCTAAGAACTCAAGGTCAAACACACTCCCACTCTAAGAATTCAAGGTCAAACACACTCCCTCACTCTAAGAACTCAATGGTCAAACACACTCACCCACTCTAAGAACTCAATGGTCAAACACACTCCCCACTCTAAGAACTCAATGGTCAAACACACTCCCACTTAAGAACTCAATGGTCAAACACACTCCACACTCTAAGAATTCAATGGTCAAACACACTCCCACTTTAAGAACTCAACGGTCAAACACACTCCCCACTTTAAGAACTCAACGGTCAAACACACTCCCCTCTCTAAGAACTCAAGGTCAAACACACTCCCCCTCTCTAAGAACTCAACGGTCAAACACTCCCCTCTCTAAGAACTCAATGGTATCAAACTAACACTCCCCACTCTAAGAACTCAACGGTTAAACACCATTCGTAAGACGAGGGTGAAACAGAGACGTATAACAAAAGGTGTACTTTTATTACTGCGACGTTTCACCTACCACAGCCTTTATCAAGTACTATATGAAACCCTTTTTGTGGGAGTAACGTCCTAGCAATAAGAAGCCTTACGCTACACTGTTTCGTATTTTTGCGGCTCTAGCGGGCTCGGTGTCATGTGCAAGACCTGTGCGAGACGTGTGCTAAAGGTCGCAAAGGGGAAATTTTATATCTAAATTATATACCTACGTTCAAGCATTTTAAATTCTTAGATGTTCAAGACAACAAAATCTAAAAAAGAAATAAAAAAAAAGGTCGATAATTCAAAATGTTTCCACAAATTTTTTTTTGTTACGTACGTACGTTAACTCCCCTAGTTGTGATTGCAGGGGTCGAGTCACAGCTCCTGGCCCCGCCTCTTCACCGGTCGCTACTAGGTCACTCTTCCTGCTCCATGAGCTTTATCATACCTCTTCTTAAAGCTATGTATGGTACCTGCCTCCACTACATCCCTTCCCAGACTATTCCACTTCCTGACAACTCTATGGCTGAAGAAATACTTCCTAACATCCCTGTGATTCATTGGAGTCTTCAACTTCTAATTGTGACCCCTTGTTGCTGTGTCTCATCTCTGGAACATCCTGTCTGTCCACCTTGTCAATTCTTCTCAGTATTTCATATGTCGTTATCATATCCCCTCTATCTCTCCTGTCCTTCAGTGTCGTCAGGTCGATTTCCCTTATCCTCTCCTCGCAGGATATGCCCCTTAGCTCCAGGACTAGTCTTGTTGCAAACCTTTCCCCTTTCTCTAATTTCCTTACGTGCTTGACTAGGTGTGGGTTCCAAATTGGTGCTGCATACTCCAATATAGGCCTGACGTACACGGTACAGGGTCCTGAACGATTCCTTATTGAGATGTCGGAATGCTATTCTTAGGTTTGCTAGGCGCCCGTATGCAGCAGTAGTTATTTGGTTGAAGTGCGCTTCAGATGTGCCCGGTGTTATACTCACCCCAAGATCCTTTTTCTTGAGTGATGTTTTGTAGTCTCTGCCCCCTAGACTGTACTCCGTCTGCGGTCTTCTTTGCCCTTCCCCAATCTTCATGACTTTACACTTGGTGGGGTTGAACTCCAGGAGCCAGTTCCTGGACCAGCTATGCAGCCTGTCCAGATCCCTTTGTAGTTCTGCCTGGTCTTCGTCCGATTGAATTTTTCTCATTAACTTCATATCATCTGCAAACAAGGACACTTCTGAGTCTATTCCTTCCGTCATGTCGTTTACATATACCAGAAACAGCACCGGCCCTGGGATTGACCCTTGTGGAACCGCGCTCGTCACAGGCGCCCACTCTGACACTTTGTCTCGTATCATGACCCTCTGATGTCTTCCCGACAGGTATTCCCTGATGCATTGTAGTGCCTTCCTTTTTATACCTGCCTGGTCCTCCAGCTCTTGCACTAATCTCTTGTGTGAAACTGTATCAAAGACCTTCTTACAGTCCAAGAAAACGCAATCCTCCCACCCCTCTCTCTCTTGTTTTACTGCTGTCATCCTGTCATAGAACTCCAGTAGGTTTATGACAAAATTTCCCGTCCCTGAAACTGTGCTGGTTGTCGTTGATAAGCTCATTCCTTTCTAGGTGCTTCACCACTCTTCTCCTGACAATTTTCTCCATGACTTTGCATACCATATATGTTAGTGACATTGGTCTGTAGTTTAATGCTTTGTGTCCGTCTCCTTTTCTAAAAATTGGGACTACCTTTGCTGTCTTCCATACCCAAGGTAGTCGCCCTGTTTTGATAGATGTGTTGATTGTTGTTAGTTGTACACATAGCCTCTGCTTCCTCTCTCAGGACCCATGGAGAGATGGTATCCAGCCCCATCGCCTTTGAGGTATCTAGCTCGCTTAGCAACCTCTTCACTTCCTCCTCGGTTGTATGAATTGTGTCCAACACTTGATGGTGTACCCCGCCTCTCAGTCTTTCTGGAGTCCCTTCTGTCTCCTCTATGAACACTTCTTTGAATCTCATGTTGAGTTCCTCACATACTTCTCGGTCGTTTCTTGTGATCTTCCCTCCTTCCTTCCTCAGCCTGATCACCTGGTTCTTGACTGTTGTTTTCCTCCTGATGTGGCTGTACAACAGCTTTGGGTCAGACTTGCCTTTCGCTGCTATGCCATTTTCGTATTGTCGTTGGGCCTCCCTTCTTACCTGTGCATATTCATTTCTGACTACGACTGCTCTCCTTATTCTCCTGGGTCCTTTGCCTTCTATACTTCTTCCATTCTCTAGTACACTTGGTTTTGGCCTCCCTGCACCTTTGAGTGAACCACGGGGTCATCCTGGCCTCGTTATTTCTGTTACACTTGAGTACAAACCTCTCCTCAGCTTCCTTGCATATTCTTGTCACATATTCCATCAACTCATTTACTGACCTCCCTGCCAGTGCCCTGTCCCACTGAACCTCGTGCAGGATATTCTTCATGCCTGTTGAGTCCCCTCTCTTGTAGTTTGGCTTCATTCGTCCTGCCCTTCATGCTTTCCTCTCCACTTGTAACTCTGTATTCGAAGCTCAGAACCATGTGGTCACTAGCCCCGAGGGATTTTTCATATGTGATGTCCTCAATATTTGCACTACTCAATGTGAATACTAGATCCAGTCTTGCTGGTTTGTCCTCTTCCCTCTCTCTCTCTCTCTGGTAGTGTCCTTCACGTGCTGGTACATGAGGTTTTGCAGTACCACCTCCATCATCTGAGCCCTCCACGTTTCAGGGCCCCCATGTAGCTCCAGGTTCTCCCAGTCAATTTCCTTGTAATTGAAGTCACCCATAATCAGTAGCTTTGCCCAGCTCGCATATGTGTGTGTGTGTGTGTGTGTGTGTGTGTGTGTGTGTGTGTACGTACCAAAGCAAACATCAATAATCAGCCTGAATTTAAAAAAAAATAACAGTGCATAAACAAAAATCGTAGAATTTACAATCTTACAATCGTGCAAAAATGTAAAAAAGTATAAATCTCTCTCTCTCTCCTAGTACCTGTGTGTGTGTATGTGTCTAGGTTTATATATATATATATATATATATATATATATATATATATATATATATATATATATATATATATATATATATATATATATGAGAGAGATAGAATTAACTAAGTTAAATGCAGTAAACATTAACCACAAGGATTAACAATGTTCAAGCAATTAAATATTAAAAGTCATGTGAAAACATTAACCAGACAGGGTTTGATCCGTGGGAGTGGAGGGTAACTAATTCCTTGGATCAGCACTTACAGAAGCAATTTACTGTGTGCGAGCAAATACACAATTTATCATACTCATGCCTATACAAAAATTGTTACTCCTACGGATTTAATGCTCTCTACGATTATAATTACACATGTACCTTTGATGGGTTTGGCGAGTTTTTCCCCACTCGTAGACAGCCTATGCTGTCTGCCCAGTTGAATTTATAATTCGCGGGGCCGTAGGCCTGACATCTGGTGGCATAGGCTGGGTACCTGAGTTTGCCCCACCATGATCCTTTCTCACTTGACGGCCTCTTCTCTTAGGGTCAACATCATCTCTCCGCAGCCTGGCTTTCGGCCAAACCCTCTGCCTACAAGCAAGACCCGGCACCTACACCTGTAAAACTTCGTGATAACACACTCCCACAGCCCGGCCCTAGGCTAGGCTCGTCTGATGCTTGCCTGCGTAATCAGGCTGTTGCTGCTGGCGACCCGCTGGCCCACACGTCTACAGCCTGGTTGAACATGCACTTGTTAAGATGTACTTATCCACTTAAGGACCACTACACTTATCCCAGCAGTGTTTCTGACATCTGGTAAGATGCTGAATAGCCTGGGACCACGGATGTTGATGCAGTGTTCTCTTATTGTGCTCACAGTGTCCCTCCCGTTGATGCAGTGTTCTCTTACGGATCCCTTCATGGGCACCATTACGTTCAGGGCGCCACTGCGTTGAGGGCGCCACTGAGTTGAGGGCCCCATTGCGTAGAGGGCCACACTGAGTTGAGGGCGCCACTGCGTTGAGGGCGCCACTGCGTAGACACTCATTATTATAGTTGCTCTTGAACACTAATGCAGTGTTGAAGCAGTTACTTTACCACACAACAGACGCAATACTTTACAGTGAAGAATGGTCAAAAGACCCAGCGGAGCCGCTTGAAAGACCCAGCGGAGCCGCTTGAAAGACCCAGCGGAGCCGCTTGAAAGACCCGGAGGAGACCGTTGGAAAGACCCGACGGAGACCACTCGAAAAACTCACCAGATAACGATTACCTTCAAGACAGACCACCACCACCACGGCTCTTCCCACCACACCACTCACAAAGACCAGCTATGTCCACTTAAGCCTTCGTCAACAGCGCCCTCGACCCCACTGCAGGTGCAGGCCAGCAGATTCGTAGAATACTTGACTCACTCTCATTCTCTCTCTCTCTCTCTCTCTCTCTCTCTCTCTCTCTCTCTCTCTCTCTCTCTCTCTCTCTCTCTCGACCCCTGCAACCACAATTAGGTGAGTACACACACAGGAGGATTGAAAAACACAGCTTTTGGCGTGTATAATAAAAAACGTCAGGAAAAGAAGGCTAAAGTGGATATCTGGGTATCCTGAAGGTGCTTCTCCTAGGAAGAGGAGGGTGAGGGAGGAGGAGGAGGAGGAAGTGGGTGGGTGAGTATATCTTATTGGTCTGCAGTTCAGGAACGTCTTCAAGGACGTGTGGTCGACGTGGCCTATCAGCAAAGTAGATACTTAGTGAGAGGCAGGAGACTGAAGGGAAAGGAGAGTGAGGGAGAATGAGGAGGAGAGAGAAAGGTAGATACACAGAAGCCACCCTCTCTTCATGAGAAACATCAATAATTAAGGCTCCTTATACAAGTCAAAAGTTTGGCAACTGTCGTATCAAAGTAACATATGTATAAATCACTTAGCACAAAACAATAAAGTCGAAGTGACTTATATACGTCGGGGGTTCTTGTATTACATAAATACTAAACACATTATTATGTCAATTATAATTTCCAATTTTTCCCTTTCATTATCCACTTCCAGCTATCATACTTGATTCCATGAACCCATCGTGGAATGCTGTGCAATATCCCCATCAAGATACTGAAGTCTCCCGTCTCAAGCTGACAGATTTCATTACCTGATGCACGAAATCTCTCCTGTGTTGATGGAATCTGACAGGAAAACATACCTAGATTCGTTTCTACCATGGAACTATCATATAGAATAGGGTAGCAGCACACTACGGGTGCTCCTACACTAAACAGGAAACGGGGCGGAGGGGGGGGGAGGGAGAGAGAGAGAGAGAGAGAGAGAGAGAGAGAGAGAGAGAGAGAGGAGAGAGAGAGAGACAGAGAGAGAGAGAGTAGAAGAGAGGAGACCGAAGGCTATCGCAGAGATGTTTAGGAAGAGAAACCGGAACGTGTCTAGGTAGTTTTATGTGACATAGGAACCTGTCGCTGACGGACGTTTGTTTATGGACAATGGACCTGTCCGACGGCGTTGTTAACGTGCCAAGTGATTTCAGAGGTTCGTTAACGTGAAAGAAGTGAAATTGGTTTCTGGTGTTTGTTAAATGACAGAGAAGGAGGGGGGGTTCTCTATTTACCTGGTTAGACGAATACAGAATTATTAAACGACCAAGGGGGATCAGTCATTCCAGTTATTAAGTGGTCAAGAAGAATTAAGATTTCAGTTGATTGTCCCGAGTGCAACTTTTAATACAAATTGCTGACTGCCTGCTGTAGTAGCCAGACTTAAGCTTGGTTACAAGTACTGTATGTAGATTCAAGATACGTTATAATGAACCTCTTGACAAAGCTCCTGGAGAGCAAAACGTTGTCACAATAAAATGTCACATTTGTTGTCAATGAGTAAAGAGAAGAATGGACGGGTGTACTCGACAGCGGGAAGCACTGGGTTACAGGTCAGCAGTTTGATGTTTACACAGACCATGAGTAAACCAAATGTAAAGCCTTGCTGTTGAACCTACCTCAGTTAAACCCCTCCACAACTGTGGTTTCTGTCTCTAAGTTATCTTTCCTGCATCACTTAACATTACACACACACTGTTAACGGTTGTGGGAAATCAGAAAAAGACAACTGATTTTCGTTAACCGTTAAGAGGAAGGAGGGAAGGGGTAAGATATGAGTCGGAGATAGGCTGTAACTTGATCCTTATGCCTATACTTCGACTTTTCCATATTTCTTTACACACTCTTAATTTATAAGACTAATTTAGTAATGAAGTCTCTATATGCTAAAATTACTACTACTTATAAATATTTAAGCTAACTTAGATTTAGACATAGAGTAACTTAGCTTAGTATCTAGAATTACCTTTCACAGCATACATATACTGAGAGCCGAGCTCCACTGTGCCAGAGTGACCAGGCACAGCTGCCCAGGCTGGGCACTCGGGCTTTAGTCGCATAAAAACTGTTCGCGAGAAAGCAGGGTGGCCAGACTCTGCCTAATTATGCCGGTCAATTAACAGCCTAGTTAATTACGACAATTTATCCTACGACAGGCCTTTGTTCAATGAAGTACTCTTAACATTCACTAACACGTTACAACGCTAATTAGACCCCTTCACGGTAACCCACGAAACTAATTTGTAGCTTCCCTCGTTGACAAAACCGGCTGCAGAACTGTGACACTTAGGTGACCCCCCACACTAAGGTGACCCCCACACTTCACGACGGTAAGTACCCATTAACTGTATCATTAAATGCCCAATTTTTGTAAGTTGTGGGGCTGACCAGTGTGAATGGTCTTACTACATCCTCCAGCTCACCGGAGATGTACCTATATTGCCCTGGAGGAGAAATCGAGGTAAGATTCAGTTTCAGAAATGGGAAGGCAGAGGTTTCTTGGGTTCAAGTCCAATATTGGCTTGACTGGATCACTAACATTCATACACCCACACATTCACCCTCTATTCTACATATTCTGTTCCACATCCACAGTTGTGGTTTCTGCCTCAAGTTATCGCTCCTGCATCAGTTAAAATAACACACACACTGTTAACGCTTGCTTGAACGATTCTCCTTGTCAGAAATTCCTAAAGTTATAATATCGAATAACTATCAGTGCCATTAAATGTTCAATATATTTCCAATATGAAGCGCTATTTTTTTTTCTGGCAAATGCATGTAGCCTGCTGGAAAACAATTCAGCTTCAATTTAATAATCAATGCACATCAATCAAACATGATACTCTTGTTATGGAAGGCTGACCTTTAGCGTTACCCGCTCTCCACCACTACCACTACCACCACCACCACTACTACAACTCCAACCACTAACCACCACCACTACTACATCAACCACCCGCCTACGTCATGATCAAGCTTACGAACAGGATAAACAACTATCCTTATTACTGTAATTAACGTAATACCATCATTGCCATCCCGTGTTTACAGCAACATTCTCATTCTCATTCTCATTCTCATCTATATCTATCTATCTATCTATCTATCTCTCTCTCTCTCTCTCTCTCTCTCTCTCTCTCTCTCTCTCTCTCTCTCTCTCTCTCTCTCTCTCTCTCTCTCTCTCTCTCTCTCAAGAACAAGGTTCCAAGAAAAATATTTCTGCAGGAAAACACAACATTAGTTCCGGAGTAAAGGTGAAAATAATGGAAATTTAAGGTAGACGCAACTCTCAGAGGTGAGGGTGACACCTGTCTCAGCTGCCAGGTGAGGGCGACACATGCCTCAGCTGCAAGGTGAGGGTGACACCTGCCTCAGCTGCCAGGTGAGGGCGACACCTGCCTCAGCTGCCAGGTGAGGGCGACACCTGCCTCAGCTGCCAGGTGAGGGCGACACCTGTCTCAGCTGCCAGGTGATGGCGACACCTGAATCATGCAGATGAGAGGGGACACTGATTTTGCAAAATAAAAAAATCAACAAATGCGGCCATGACGTGACAGGACAAAATACAAAATAAAAAGGAATAACTGAGAAAGTGGACAGATAGATATTTAACATCTTAACAAATAGAGCCCAAACTAGTAGTAAACAGTGAAGTCGGAGGCTGCCACAGTCAAAAGTTGTGTTCCTCAAGGCGCAGTATTTGCCCTACTTCTGTTTTTCACTCTTATATTTGGCACAGATAAGAACATAAATCATAGATAGAGCTGAAACATAATTTGCTGATAATACCAGAAATCCTACGCGAGTGACGTCCATTGTAGACAACGAATCTTCCAGCGGATATAAATTAAGTCTTGTAGTTGGCCCCAGACAACAATATGATGTTCCATGAGGACAAGTTTCAGTTGCTCTGCTATGGAAGAATGGACAAACTCAAATTCACGAGGACGAAGGTAAGATGTCAGAAGATCTCACATTCAAGGATCACAAGAATGTTAAGTAAAAGGACACAATTGCAACTAATGTGACATTTTATTGTGGCAACGTTTCGCTCTCCAGGAGCTTTCTCAAGCCGTTACAAGCGATATATGGACACAGTTGGTATATATATACTGTCAAGGTGAGGTGAAAAAACTAGTGGTGTAGGAAGTAGTAGTGATATAATTAGTATTAGTAGTAGTAGTAGTAGTAGTAGTAGTAGAAGTAATACAATAAGGTAGAACAATCAATATGCACATGAGTAAAAGGTGATAAAACAAATACTTGGGTAGTATAACAATAGGTTAGACAAATATTTCTGCTGGAGGTTGAAATATGAAGGCCAGTAGAGTGTTCCACATCTACGATGTGCTAAATTACAGGAGAGACTATGTGATGGTAGGGTTTACTGTTTTCAGGAGGATTCTTGCTAAGACTTCAGAGATGGTGAAGCTGCCTTTGTTTGTTTAATTGTGTTAGAAACAGAGATAAGTGCTGATTCAAGGCATTTTCGTCTACGGAAATTAGTTTCTTTGATTACTAGTCGGGCGTCTTTGAATTTCATGAGATGATTGTTGGAATTTCGGTGTTGTACGCAGGCGTTGTTCAGGTTATCGTTTCTGCATGCATTCATGTGTTCATTGATGCGTGTCAGCAAGAAACCTCGAGACACGCATCAATGAACACATGAATGCATGCAGAAACGATAACCTGAACAACGCCTGCGTACAACACCGAAATTCCAACAATCATCTCATGAAATTCAAAGACGCCCGACTAGTAATCAAAGAAACTAATTTCCGTAGACGAAAATGCCTTGAATCAGCACTTATCTCTGTTTCTAACAATTAAACAAAACAAAGGCAGCTTCACCATCTCTGAAGTCTTAGCAAGAATCCTCCTGAAAACAGTAAACCCTACCATCACATAGTCTCTCCTGCTAATTTAGCACATCGTAGATGTGGAACACTCCTACTGGCCTTCTATATTTCAACCTCCAGCAGAAATATTTGTCTAACCTATTGTTATACTACCCAAAAGCTCCTGGAGAGCGAAACGTTGCCACAATAAAATGTCACATTAGTTGCAATTGTGTCCTTTTACTTAACATATTGTCGGTTATTCTACCAATATTATTACGATCACAAGAATGCTGCTACAGCTACTGAAGTCCCTTGAACTGTTCTCTTTGGAATAGAGGTAGGAAAGATGCCTAAGGGAACTCGATAAGTATCAGAGGTCCTAGACTTTTCTACGTCCTCCCTTTGCGCATAAGGCGAAATTACCACCAAACCTCTGGCTGTCTTCAAGAGGGAATTTGACAAGTTCCTCAAATCAGTTCCTGATCACTCGGGCTGTGGTGCCTTCGTTGGACTGCTAGGGACCAACACCAACAGCCTGGTTGATCGTGACAGCAACTAGGAAGTCTGGTCTGGGAGAGGGTTGCGGGAGTGATGATCCCTGAAATTGACCCCAGGAAGATCCCAGGTTGACTCCGGGCAGACTCCAGGTAGACCCCCAGGAAGACTCCAGGAAGAAAGACCCCAGAAAGACTCCAGGTAGACCCCAGAAAGACTCCAGGTAGACCCCAGGAAAACTCCAGGTAGACCACAGGAACACTCCAGGTAGACCACAGGAACACTCCAGGTAGACCACAGGAACACTAGAGGTAGACCACAGGAACACTCCAGGTAGACCACAAGAACACTCCAGGTAGACCACAAGAACACTCCAGGTAGACCACAAGAACACTCCAGGTAGACTCTAGGTAGACTTTATAACGCCGTGTTTAGGTCGAAACAACTTGTAATAAGACTGTTCACTGCTGTACGTGATTATTTTTTTACCTTCAGATGAGAGGTAATGCTACCAGGTACCAACACCATGGTCCAGATGATAGGTAATGCTACCAGGTACCAACACCATGGTCCAGATGATAGGTAATGCTACCAGGTACCAACACCATGGTTCAGATGATAGGTAATGCTACCAGGTACCAACACCATGGTTCAGATGATAGGTAATGCTACCAGGTACCAACACCATGGTTCAGATGATAGGTAATGCTACCAGGTACCAACACCATGGTCCAGATGATAGGTAATGCTACCAGGTACCAACACCATGGTCCAGATGATAGGTAATGCTACCAGGTACCAACACCATGGTCCAGATGATAGGTAATGCTACCAGGTACCAACACCATGGTCAGATGATAGGTAATGCTACCAGGTACCAACACCATGGTCCAGATGATAGGTAATGCTACCAGGTACCAACACCATGGTTCAGATGATAGGTAATGCTACCAGGTACCAACACCATGGTCCAGATGATAGGTAATGCTACCAGGTACCAACACCATGGTTCCAGATGATAGGTAATGCTACCAGGTACCAACACCATGGTCAGATGATAGGTAATGCTACCAGGTACCAACACCATGGTTCAGATGATAGGTAATGCTACCAGGTACCAACACCATGGTCCAGATGATAGGTAATGCTACCAGGTACCAACACCATGGTCCAGATGATAGGTAATGCTACCAGGTACCAACACCATGGTCCAGATGATAGGTAATGCTACCAGGTACCAACACCATGGTCCAGATGATAGGTAATGCTACCAGGTACCAACACCATGGTCCAGATGATAGGTAATGCTACCAGGTACCAACACCATGGTTCAGATGATAGGTAATGCTACCAGGTACCAACACCATGGTCCAGATGATAGGTAATGCTACCAGGTACCAACACCATGGTCCAGATGATAGGTAATGCTACCAGGTACCAACACCATGGTTCAGATGATAGGTAATGCTACCAGGTACCAACACCATGGTACAGATGATAGGTAATGCTACCAGGTACCAACACCATGGTCCAGATGATAGGTAATGCTACCAGGTACCAACACCATGGTACAGATGATAGGTAATGCTACCAGGTACCAACACCATGGTTCAGATGATAGGTAATGCTACCAGGTACCAACACCATGGTTCAGATGATAGGTAATGCTACCAGGTACCAACACCATGGTTCAGATGATAGGTAATGCTACCAGGTACCAACACCATGGTCCAGATGATAGGTAATGCTACCAGGTACCAACACCATGGTCCAGATGATAGGTAATTCTACCAGGTACCAACACCATGGTCCAGATGATAGGTAATGCTACCAGGTACCAACACCATGGTACAGATGATAGGTAATGCTACCAGGTACCAACACCATGGTTCAGATGATAGGTAATGCTACCAGGTACCAACACCATGGTTCAGATGATAGGTAATGCTACCAGGTACCAACACCATGGTCCAGATGATAGGTAATGCTATCAGGTACCAACACCATTGTCCAGATGATAGGTAATGCTACCAGGTACCAACACCATGGTCCAGATGATAGGTAATGCTACCAGGTACCAACACCATTGTCCAGATGATAGGTAATGCTACCAGGTACCAACACCATGGTTCAGATGAGAGGTAATGCTACCAGGTACCAACACCATGGTTCAGATGATAGGTAATGCTACCAGGTACCAACACCATGGTTCAGATGATAGGTAATGCTACCAGGTACCAACACCATGGTCCAGATGATAGGCAATGCTACCAGGTACCAACACCATTGTGCAGATGATAGGTAATGCTACCAGGTACCAACACCATGGTCCAGATGATAGGTAATGCTACCAGGTACCAACACCATGGTTCAGATGATAGGTAATGCTACCAGGTACCAACACCATGGTCCAGATGATAGGTAATGCTACCAGGTACCAACACCATGGTTCAGATGATAGGTAATGCTACCAGGTACCAACACCATGTTAATATGACACGAATAAGCTTATAAATCATTCCCCATAAGATCATTTGCACCACTAAATATTTCTTGTTATGACTAATTTATTCCCTTCCATCCGGAGATGTGATCTCCGGACCTGTGTGACAACAGCCAAGATGCTTACCACGAAGCCGCTGACAGCCAGTAGGACCCTCACTGTTTCAGCACACTGAGGGTCGAGCGTTCTGTGATAAACAGAGAGGGAAACATCGCAAACTTTTTGTTCCCACTGTGTAAGTGTTGTACAGAAGTGTAGCAGCACTTGTTTCCAAGGTTATTCAATACAAAAATATATGATAAACGAGGCGCCAAACACGTGAGGGTCATCTAGCGCAAAGTGGTCGAGGTTGTCACTTAGTCCCATGTAAAACTACCACTACCTCAACCACCTACAACATTGTTGCAATCAACACTATCACCCCCAAGACTATCACAACCACTACCACCACTGCCGCTACCACTATCACTACCACCACCACCACCACTACCACCACCACCTGGGCTATCGTTTCCCACGTGACATGACTGCTGGTGGGAGTATTTAGAGCGATGTATAACTTCCCCTCAGAGATGAAAAAGAAATAGAACGAGGGGAAAATGTTTTAAATCTGCCTTTTTCCCCTCTCCACCTTTGTCTTTGTCGAACTGTGTGTGTGTGTGTGTGTGTGTGTGTGTGTGTGTGTGTGTGTGCGTGCGTGCGTGCGTGCGTGGTGTGTGTGTGTGTGTGTGTGTGTGTGCGTGCGCGCGGGTGTGTGTGTGTGTGTGCGCGGGTGTGTGTGTGTGTGTGTGTGCGGGTGTGTGTGTGTGTGCGCGGGTGTGTGTGTGTGTGTGCGGGTGTGTGTGTGTGTGCGGGTGTGTGTGTGTGTGCGGGTGTGTGTGTGTGCGGGTGTGTGTGTGTTCGTGCGTGTGTGAGCATGCGTGCGTGTGAGCGTGTGTGAGAGAGCCTCTGTGCGCTGACCCTACTGTGTAGTTGGTTTCAAGCTCCTGGGTCCACTTTGACTTCTTTGGGTTGCTGCGCGAGCATACGAGGGTATTTCCCGTGCTCCACAAGCCCAGTCTTGTGCACCTCAGTGCACAAGAGCTCTCTTAAGTTATTGTGCCAAATTACGAAAACATATGAGCATGTGCGTATGTATGCGTGTGCTTATGTAAGCATGTGCGTATGCATGTGGGTGCTTATGCAAGCATGTGCGTATGTATGCGTGTGCTTATATAAGCATGGTGTACGTAAGCCTCAGCGTGTGTATACATGGGCATATGTATGTTTGTGCGCATGTACTCACCTATATGTGGCTGCATGAGTCTAGTTACAGCTTATACAAGCATGTGCGTATGTGTGCGTGTGCATATATATATGCTTGTGCATGTGCGTGCTTACGTAAGCGTATTTTTGCATACGTACGCACATGCATTTGTGCAGGCATGCGTATATATAGTAAAGTGAGATGATTTACAGGTACCCAAGAACCTGAAACAACATTCCTTAGTTACTGTCTGGAAATCAATATAACAACTGGGACTCACACAGCCCAGTAACAATGTAAATCTATCTTGGCGCATAAACATACAAATATGAGGTTTGAAGCCGACCACAAGAGGCATTTTCAGTGTATTGCAGGGAATCCAACACTTCCGAGGTGTTTCTCGCTGTATTGCACGGAATCCAACACTTCCAAAGTGTTTATGTTAGCAGATTTGGGTCTGCTCTCAGTATGTGCCCAACTTAACTAACACTTGAAGACATCCAAGTTATTTTAAGGTATGACACACCGTTTTAAAAATATAGTTGGAAAATTGTCAGCTACGCACTTCTATACTAACCCTAACCTCCTTCTAAGTAGGATCCAGCACTAAACAAGTGGTTTACATAACCGACGGGTTTATGACACACTTTTGCAACATTTGGGTGTCCTTATTCTGGAAACGTTTCGTCACGCAGTGGTTTCTTCAGTCCAATAAAGAGAAAGGTGGAAGATGAGGAGTTTGAGGTAATCAGTCTCTCAGTCTTGGAGTAGGTGAAGAGCACCGTAGTCTTGAGTCTTCAAGACTACGGTGATCATCACCAACTCCAAGGCCGAGGGACTGATTACCTCGTCTTTTGTATATAGTTCTACAGTCTTCCCATTATGTCCTAGAATTTGTATTGATAAAAGTCACTGGAGGGCGAAACGTCTACAATAAAGAACTCAGATGTTGCACATGTGTCTGATCTTCATCTTGTCGCTACTGTAGACCATACATGTACAAATCACGAATAGAGTTTGCTTCCACTACTTTTCCATTCAGAAGGTTCCACTTGTTCGCTGCCCAGACACAGACGCAGCATTTCGTAATATTTCTGTGAATCATCCTGGTGTTCCTCTTTTTTCTAGTCCGTCTCGTGTAAGTCTTTCCTTGCCCACCCTTGAAGTACCCTAAAGTATTTTGTACGTCGCTATTGCATCTCTCCTTGACCCACTGCCCTTCCGGAGGTTCGGTTCATTTTAGTCTTTCCTCGTAGCTTGTTTCCCTCAACAATGACACTACCATATTTACACATCACTGGATTGTCTTCAACTTTATCATTTGCTTGCACTGGGGCTTCACACTGGTGCTGCACACTCAAATACCGGTATAAATTACATGTTATATGGTGTCTTGACACGACTACCTACTTATGGCACTCAAATAATTTATGGAAACTATCAGTCTTCCATACAGAATATATGCAATAAGACCACCTGTCTCTCTGTAGAAGTGTTTACAGTCATTACCATCCCTGTGTTTGTCTCAAGAGGTGCCGAGTGTGTGTACTCTGTCCACTGCTGTTGTCTCATCACTCACCTGCCCTTGTTAGTCCTCAGCATTACTCGTGTATCTCTTTACATTGTTGAACTGATATCCTACATTACCCATTCCAATGCAGCACTGAAGAACCCTTACGGTTTTAGCTGTTTCTATGACTATAATAATCAACTGACAGATCAGCTTCAGCTGTACTAAGTACTTATCTAAATGGATAATATAATTCTTCTACACATACTTTTTTAATGCCCAGACAGCTATCTTATGTGGCTATGCTGCCTTATAATGTCCAAGGATATACTTCATGTGGTAATGATTTTGTCCAAGAATGGTATACAATACCAACAAGATGAAAATTAGACACGTATGCAACATCTGGGTATCTTTATTGTATGTAGACTTTTCGCCATCCATTGGCTTTATCAATACAAATTCTAGGACAAAACTTGTAGAACTGTATACAAAAGATGAGGTAATCAGTCCCTAGGCCTTGGTGTTGGTGTGTTCAACACCTACGGTGCTGAACACACAAAATAAAAATACCCCGATGTTGCACATGTGTCTAATTTTCAGTAAATATTTTTAAAGTGCCCAAGGACATACCTTATGTGGGGTATGGAGACATTTTTAATGCCCAGGATACGTGTCTGTGCAGCCTTTTTAATGTAGATAAATGGTTCAAAGACACACGTGGCTTCATCAGTCCAGTACAAAGAAGAATAGTGAATATCAGAAGGAGACTGAGGTAATCAGTCCCTCAGCCTGTAGTCGATGTTTACGTGGATAGGCTACTTTGTTGTTCTGGAGACGTAACAGCAGTCGCAAGATCCTTACTTACGTTCCTCTTCGTTTATATTGAGGTACAAGTCTTATTTCCTTAAACACTTTATTTTTCTATTTATTTTTATTATTCTGTTATTCACTTTATTATGTATTATTCATGGGGATGCGCTAAATCGGTGAGGGGAGTGCAGTGTCCGGGGGAACAATCAGGTTTGATATGACGACGGGGAAAATTGGCTCCAATTCCTTGGATTGAGTGTCATTCACCACTTGATATAATAAATACTCTGGAGTGCCATACTTGAGTTTCACTCAACTTGCCACTTTGTCTATATAATTGAACCGTCATATTTAATTCACCAGAAACCCGCAGTTGGAGAATTCTTGTGACGATGTTTAGGTCTGTCCTCGACAATTAGCGACATTTCCGTCAGTCCTGGGCAAATAACGACGTTTCGGTCCGTCCTGGCCCAGGGTCAGGTCACTAACAATATCAGGTCGTTAGCTCTTCGTAATTTGTCGACCATATTTTCTTTGTCTTTTACAAACTTCAAGAGAGAGAGAGATTTATACTTGATATATTATTTACAATTCTTTTACAAAATCTGAAGAATTAATAGGTGATTTTTATATTGATTTTATGATTTTTTTACCTCCTTATTTCCCTGCAGCTATTGTTTTTTTTTTTAAGAAAAATGTAATTCCATTTTCACATATGCTGCAGAAGTCCAGATGTATCCATATGGATATATGATCCCGTGTGTATGAGAGAGAGAGAGAGAGAGAGAGAGAGAGAGAGAGAGAGAGAGAGAGAGAGAGAGAGAGAGAGAGAGAGGTGAGAAAGGGAGGTATGCTTGCTATTCATTGATACTTTGACTCCCTCTCCCCTCCTCATTCACCGAGGCAGAAGTTAACTCGCTCAATGGAAGTTGTGTTCATTTAATGTCACATACCAGCAAGTCCCTCCCAAGAAGTTCATCACCAGTAATCCCTTCATTAAATCACTTGCAAAGGCAACTGCTCAAGAAGAAATTTCTCTTAACTGTAAGTAATAATTTATCACAAGTTATAAACACTGATGGATCTTAAGTAGGAGTCTACTAGCAAGGCTGCATCTGCTCTTGTTGCTACCTCCCTAGATAATTATGATAGAAACTAGGTTGAGTTAGGCCTAAGAATTAACAACTGGGCGTCTACACTGCAAACTGAATTCTTTGCCATCCTAACGGAGCTAAAGCTAACTTATGACACTGAGCTTGACTATGATTATTACTGATTCTCTGTCATCAATGAAGGTTCTTGACTCGCAAAATGACTACCAACGTGATCATTGGAGAAGTCACGTATAGATACTTAAAAATCCGGGAAAATACCTGGAGTATACCTAACGGGGAATTAATGTACAATTGTTTTGGATTCCATCGCACATTGGTATATCTGTGTCTAGCATTGGGAGTAATATTAGGAGAGAAGTAAATAATGAAACCTGAATGTTATAGGAATGGTTAGAAGCCTGAGTAGATCTGTCACTCACTATAATAACATGAACGAAAATAAGTACACTTATGGAGTAACTTGCAATGTGAACAGACTGACTGATGTTATAGTTGCCAGGCTTAGACTTGGTTACAAGTACTTCTAGCAGTATGGCAGACACACAGATGATGATCAAACCAAATACAAAGTATGTAGCCAGCCCTATGATCATTAGCTTGAACACTATGTAATTACTTGTCCACTTATTAAGGAATATAGAGATAGACAGTATAATATATGGGATAAATCAAAGTATCTTATTAATGAAAATAAGATACCAGACATATTAAGCAAATTTTCTAAATTTGCTTTCAACAGATAAGCCAACTATAGATCTAAATCCAGATGTATTTATGTTAACCCTTTTAGGGCCTAGTTTCTAGGCCTTTTGGGGCCTAGTTTCTAGGCATTTTGTGCATGCAAATGCTCTTGCGCTATATATCTTCCTCTTGCTTTATCACCCCCTGCTTCCCTACCTCCCTCTCCCTCTCTCTCTCTTTCAGAGTGATCAAGACACAAGGGACCACCTAAGGATAATTCTTTTCAATCTGAGGCACCAGAACCTCACTTCTGGAAAACACTAACCACGTACAGAGAGGATTGACCCGGAGCCGCCCTCTCAAACTTCCTGGAGATGATCCTTCCTATCCCCAACCCCGAACCCTATCCCAACCCCGCACCCTATCCCCACCCCGGCACCCTATCCGCCAGCTGAGGCGAGGCCAAAGCCGATGAAAGATAACGAGGGTTTCCTGAAGAGACGTATGAGGCGAGCGTGTCTGCTTCGCACGCCAGTCTGCTAAACCTCCTGGAATTGTCTTCACTTTCTCCAGCGTGATCGGCAGGGAAAGGATGGGTTCATCCCTTACTCCTCATCTCGCTGAGTGAGATGAGGAGTGAGGGACTTGTCAACTACCCTATCCGAGAGGGTAGTTGACAAGTCGCTTGTCAGGTCAAGAAAACGTGAAATAGATGAAATAGGACTCTGCCAACTCTAGGAAACATAAGATCTAGAAGAACATAAGAACATAAGAACATAAGAAAGGAGGAACACTGCAGCAGGCCTATTGGCCCATACTAGGCAGGTCCTTCACAATCCGTCCCACTAACAGAATATTTGCTCAACCCAATCTTCAATGCTACCCAAGAAATAAGCTTTGACAATTCTACCCACTCATGCGCGAGTCCCACTCAAATCCAACCCCTCTCACTCATGAATTTATCCAACCTAAATTTGAAACTACCCAAGGTCCTAGCTTCAATAACCCTACTAGGCAGACTGTTCCACTCATCAACTACCCTATTTCCAAACCAATACTTTCCTATATCCTTTCTAAATCTAAACTTATCTAACTTGAATCCATTATTGCGGGTTCTCTCTTGGAGAGATACCCTCAAGACCTATTTATATCCCCTTTGTTAATACCCATTTTCCACTTGTATACCTCGATCATGTCTCCCTCATTCTACGTCTTACAAGTGAATGTAATTTTAGGGTTTTCAATCTTTCTTCGTAAGGAAGATTTCTAATGCTATGTATTAATTTAGTCATTCTACGCTGAATGTTTTCTAACGAATTTATGTCCATTCTGTAATATGGAGACCAGAACTGAGCTGCGTAATCTAGGTGAGGCCTTACTAATGATGTATAAAGCTGTAATATAACCTCTGGACTTCTGTTGCTAACACTTCTTGATATAAATCCCAGTAATCTATTTGCCTTATTACGTACGCTTAGGCATTGCTGTCTTGGTTTAAGGTTGCTGCTTACCATCACCCCCAAGTCCTTCTCGCAATCTGTATGGCTAAGTTCTACGTTATTTAACTTATAAGTGCTTGGGTTATGGACACTCCGAGCTTCAGAACCTTGCATTTATCTACATTGAACTGCATCTGCCACTTTTCTGACCACGAATTAAGTTTGTCTAAATCTTCCTGAAGTTCTATGACATCTATGTTTGAATCAATTATCCTACCTATCTTCGTGTCGTCGGCGAATTTGCTCATATCACTAGTAATTCCCTCATCAAGGTCATTGATATATATTATAAATAACAATGGGCCTAAGACTGATCCCTGTGGAACACCACTTGTTACAAGTCCCCATTCGGATTTAACCCCATTTATGCACACTCTCTGTTTCCTATTGGTGAGCCATGACTCGATCCATGACAGCACTTTTCCCCCAATGCCATGAGCTGCCACTTTCTTTAACAGTCTCTGGTGCGGTACTCTATCAAAAGCCTTACTAAAGTCTAAATATACAATATCGAATTCTTTATCGTGATCAACAGCCTCAAAAGCTTTACTGAAGAAGGTTAATAAATTAGATAGGCAGGAACGGCCCCTCGTGAATCCATGCTGGGTATCATTAATCAAATTATGGTTATCTAGATGGCTTCTAATAATATCAGCTATAATTGACTCTAGTAATTTGCCTACAATTGAGGTCAGGCTTATTGGGCGGTAGTTAGACGGTAGTGACTTGTCCCCTGCTTTAAAAATAGGAATTACATTAGACTCCACCGAGTCTATCAAACGTACAGGAACTAGAAGAGAAAGGACTCCACCAGGTATAGGACTGAGGGGTTTGTATAGCTTAAAAAAGTTAGAACGTCTGGTTTCTCAGTGGTTGTTAAGAACATAAGAAAGAAGGAACACTGCAGCAAGCCTACTGCCCCATGCGAGGCAGGTCAAATTCTTCCACCGGCTTAAGCCAATGCCTTACCCTAGTCAGGTCAGGTCACATTCACTTAAGGGAGGAGCACGGCATCTGACCTAGTAGCACAAGCTAGTCAGGTCAAACTCACACCCACACATGTATTTAATGATTGGCTGATATTATTATCAACCATCTACCAACATCAGCAGTTTCCCATGGTATTGTGACTTTCACTCTTGAAAAACTGGTAATCTGAGCATCAAGCCGCCTCCAGGAACACCGTTCCACGGCACCAATATCTGATATTTGGGCGTTGTCATCGCCAGTAATCCACTTCCGCGCTAAGCGCATTCAGTATGCAAGAGCGCACTTTCTGATAGCTCCCTTGGCTATGAAAATTGAATAAGCCTATTTTAAATTTAGCGCAGCGGGAGATTTGAATATAATATAGCAAGGAACTGTTATATATGAGCTGCGGACAAGCCGGTCAATAATTCATAGATCTATCAGGAATTATGTTGGTCGAGTCTGTGTGGCCAGATGTACACTATACTGCCTCGGTTATTTATTAGTAATGTGCACAAAAGCTTGCCGGAAATATGCACTGGTATCAGGGACTGAGAAAGGGGAAGAGGAGGAAGTGAAACACGGCCACAATACCATTAAAGTCCAGGAGTTCTTAACCAGGGGTATATTTCCCCCTCCGGGGGGAATTTTAGGGTGTTTCAGGGAGAACTGGAACCACTACTTAACAAAGTATGATGTCCTGTAGATTATGTACACTCTCTACAATTGTAGTTTGTTTTTAATTTAATCTGTGACATTCAATAGAGTTTATCGAGTTTCAGATTTAATTAAACATAAGGTTAGGTTAGGTAAGGTTCGTCAGGAAACAGAACAAGTGTTTCCTGACGCGGGTGTTAGTCAGTTGATGACCCGCCGTTGGAGCTTTTGGTCATCTGACCGAGGCCTTCCGCTGGCTTACCGGTCCACCCACAAGGATAAATATTTCACTTTGAATCTGACTAGTTTTTGCTTTCTGAGTCGGAGAATCTTGGGAAGAAAGAGAGGAGGGATGGGGTGGGGGGATGACATTCTGAGTTACGGTGACAAGGGTGACCGAGTCAAAGCAAGGACTGGTGGAGGCTCGAACCTCAGTATGTCTTATGGATCATCAGTGTTTTGTTTTTGTAGCTTGTGTATTTTCCTTCTTTTTATTAACTATCCACTTATTATCTTTTTATTACTATCCTCTTTCCGAAAGTCTTCTCTACTTCACTACTCCTTGAACCACTCAAGGGAGGGTGGTCTTGATGCCGATCAAAGGATCTTGATCCAAGGAACTGAACCTGTCCTTCCTTTCCTTGGGTTGTCTTTTCATTACCCAGGCGCTGAACGGCCCCTAATGGTATTGCGCTCCCTTTCCCATGAATATAATTATCTACTCTCAAGGAACGCTAACCACATGGATTCACAGGTGCACGACCCAGCCAAGGCCTAGCCAAGGCCTAGCCAAGGCCTAGCCAAGGTCGCTCCTGCCTCTCGCAACTACTGGACCATCATGAGAGTCTTGGATGCGATGTAAGACAATCTAGAACAACAACAAGGCACAATACTCTGACTGGAACAATACACAAATAACCCGCACACAGGAGAAAGAAACTTTTGACGACGTTTCGGTCAGTCTTGGACCACAGTGTGACTTGTCAACGGTCCGAGTCGGACCGAAATGTCGTCATAAGCTTTTTTCTGGTATGTGTGGGTTATACACTCTACATACTGATGTAGTAAACACATACTATCAAAGGCCTTCGACAGGTACGACCATGGTGTAACAGGTACGACCATGGTGTAACAGGTACGACCATGGTGTAACATGTACGACCATGGTGTAACATGTACGACCATGGTGTAACAGGTACGACCATGGTGTAACATGTACGACCATGGTGTAACATGTACGACCATGGTGTAACAGGTACGACCATGGTGTAACATGTACGACCATGGTGTAACATGTACGACCATGGTGTAACAGGTACGACCATGGTGTAACATGTACGACCATGGTGTAAAAGGTACGACCATGGTGTAACAGGTACGACCATGGTGTAACAGGTACGACCATGGTGTAACATGTACAACCATGGTGTAACATGTACGACCATGGTGTAACATGTACAACCATGGTGTAACATGTACAACCATGGTGTAACAGGTACGACCATGGTGTAACATGTACAACCATGGTGTAACAGGTACGACCATGGTGTAACATGTACAACCATGGTGTAACATGTACGACCATGGTGTAACATGTACGACCATAGTGTAACAGGTACGACCATGGTGTAACAGGTACGACCATGGTGTAACATCACACAAAATATGTAAGAAAGGAATAACTGGTTAAGTGGACAGAGGGATTTTAGCTCCCTAACAAATAGAACCAAAAGAGTAATAGTGAAGAGAGTGAAATGGAAGGCTGCTACAGTGAAGAGGTGTTATACTTGATGAGTAACACATGCCAAGATATTTCGCTTAGCTAGCAGACGAGTTCAGTCGAAACACAGAGGTGACTTTAATGCTGGAGACAGACGTAGAAGAGATAATGATACGAGGTGATCATCCCCTCACAATTGAAGAAGTTTATAGTGATCAGTCCTTTTTAACTTTGTTAAGGGGTCAATGCCATAGTTCCATTGTGAAGCTGATGAATGAGAGTGAAACCGGAAGTGACGTGTGGAAGCTGGATAGCGATAGGGAGCGCCACCTACTAACAAAAATTACCAACATACGAACTGAGACTGAATGCAACTAGTCTAGTGAATGACCCGATAACTGGAAAAACGAGGCACTTGTGCAACATATTGGAATCTTTAATGAGGAAACGTTTCGCCACACAGTGACTTCACTCTCTCTCTCTCTCTCCATTTCCTAGTCCTCTCTCTCCGTTCCTCCGGGGTTTATTTTGCATGTTCTGATCATTTCTCTCTCTCTTGGATATTTTAACGTGAATGTGTGTGTGGGAGGCGACAGGGAGGGAGGAGATGGGAGGGGGATGGGGAGAGAGAGGGAGACGGGAGGGGGATGGGATCAGGGAGGGGGTGACGGAAGGGGAAGACGAGAGGGGGGTGACGGGAAGGGGGAGACAGGAGGGGGGGACAAGCCTGAGCGTTCGCTTTCTTCATTGAGCGATCTTTCGGCTCCTTGCTTTCTTAATTAAAGTTTTAAAACAAATTCATTGCGCAGGAGCGAGTTTAAGCGACAACTTGAGGGAGAGAAAATGTGAGGGAGAGTCAGCAGGTGGCTCGGAAATATTTTCACTCTCACTTTCTCACACTCTCACTCCTAATCTCACAATTTCACTTTCATACTCTCATTCTCTCTCTTGTTTATCCCACACTGACATAAAGCACATTTATTTACTTCCTCTTCCCCTCACATCCGTTCCCTTCCTTTTTTATCTTCTCCTCCCACCTCTCCTTCCCTTAGTTTACCCACTTCCCCTTATCCCTTGTCTCCCCCTGCTCTGTCATTTATTTCCTTTTTTCCCATTTCTTTTTCCGTACTTCCCTCTTTCTCTCATGCCCTCCCTCAATCTTCTCCATTACCTCCCCTCTTTTTCTTCCATAACCTACCTCTTTCTCTCAATCTCTTCCTCTTCCTTATTTTCTAATTTCCTCCCTCTTTTCCCCTCATTCTCTCCCTATTCTCATTATCTTCCTGTTTCATTCTCTCCATCTTTCACTGTCTACGTCCCTCCCACCTTCTCACTGCTTCTTAATTATCTCCATTTTCTGGAAATAAATGGTATAAAATACCGACACAATGGAAAAATAAACACATAAGCAGTATAATGTGATCCTTTATTGACAACGTTTCGCCCACACAGTGGGCTTTATCGAGTCACAAACAGATCTACCTGGATACAACATACAAAAAGGGTTAGTAGGGGAATTTAAAGGGGTCAGGTGGAGAATGCTGGGTCAAAAATGTGGAGGAGAATGCTGGGTCAAAACGGGGTGAGGGCAGTGAGAATGCTGGGTCAGGTGGAGAATGCTGGGTCAGGTGGAGAATGCTGGGTCAGGTGGAGAATGCTGGGTCAGTGCTGGTCAGAATGCTGGGTCAGGTGGAGAATGCTGGGTCAGGTGGAGAATGCTGCATGTGACAGTCTTCAAAGTAGGGTGATAGTTACAATTTTGGGTAACATAAAAAGAGATTGGACAAGTATAAGAACATAAGACTGTCACATGCAGCATTCTCCACCTGACTAAATCCTATAAATACTCATGTTTCTGTCTTCCAGGTAGATCTGTCTGTGACTCGATAAAGCCCACTGCATGGGCGAAACGTTGTCAATAAAGGATCACATTATACTGCTTATGTTTATGTTTCCATCTCTATTTTCTCCTCATTTCCCCTTTCTTCGTTGTCATGTACCTTTCCTCCTCATCTCCATTATCTGCCTTACGTCCTTATCTCCCTTCCTTTCTCCCTCCTTCCCAACGATCGCCAAACAAGTAAACTGACAGAAGACAAACAAGTAAACTGACAGAAGACAGACAAGTAAACTGACAGAAGACAGACAAGTAAACTGACAGAAGACAGACAAGTAAACTGACAGAAGACAAACAAGTAAACTGACAGAAGACAGACAAGTAAACTGACAGAAGACAAACAAGCAAACTGACAGAAGACAGACAAGTAAACTGACAGAAGACAGACAAGTAAACTGACAGAAGACAAACAAGTAAACTGACAGAAGACAAACAAGTAAACTGACAGAAGACAAATAAACTGACAGAAGACAGGCTGACAGACAGGTAAACTGACAGTAGACAATAATGAACGGGTAATATAGCAATGAAAGGCATTTCGCTTGAGTTCTCAGGGGTCAGTTAAAGTTGTGGATTGTTATGTCCTCTTGCTGAGACAAGTGACAGAGCTAGGAACAGGGCGAGGGGGGGGGATAGATGGGAGGTAAGCAAAGGATGAGAGAGAGAGAGAAATAGAGAGAGAGGAATGGGAGAGATAATCGAAAAATTAATGAGAAGAGAGGGTATATGGCAGAAACAGAAAGATGACACAAACAGGAAATTAGTGATATATTAACAATAACAGATATTGACAGTAGCAGGAAGACAGACACACTAACAGGAAGATAATGACACAGTAACAGTGACAGTAAGGGGAAGATAATGACACAGTAACAGTGACAATAAGAGGAAGATAATGACACAGTAAGAGTGACACAGTAACGGGAAGATAATGACACAGTAACAAAATATAGTGAAACAGGAACAATGACACAGAAACATTAAGATAGTGACACCGTAACAGGAACAATGACACAGCAACAAAATAGTGACACAATGTCTTACCCGGGGGTAAGGAATGAGCTTCGTAACTGCTTTAGGCAGAGCTAATTACAATCCACTTAACAACTACCAAAGAACACTTAATGTAGTTTACCACTTAAAGTAGAATACTTCCCAGAGTATAATCCAAAAACATCAAATTCAAGTTAGTGTATTACTACTTGATATTGTGTGGTTGGTTAATGATGGGGGTGTGGTGGGGGGGGGGGGGGTTGAAGATTATCGACCAAAAGAGGGTCATTAAAGCTGCCTGTAACCTGCTCAGCACCAGTCAAGAATTCTTTAATACCTAAAACGGGGATTTATATAAACTCTCAGTATCTATATAGTGAATATCATATGATGCTTAGCGTTTATAATATTGAATGAGTGTTTATAAACGCAACTAAATAATTTTTGTGCAAAGAGAAGAATATTATGTTGTTTGGAGAATTGCACTCGTGAAATTTATTATATCTCAATTTAAAGTTCACTGTTTGTCTAGGGTTACATTCCCAGTGACTTAAATTCCCTCACTGTTGTGTCATCACAACACTGGTCTCTCCTGTCTAATCTCCCACACAGCCAGGAGATCTGTCTGTCTCCTGCCACGGCACTTACTCGCGTCTGTATGTGTGTGTGTGTGTCTGTCTCTTTCACATGACCTCAGCCTGGGAAGTGGTCAGGACCCCAGACAGTATGATAAAACAGGTCATTCCTCACAACAAGATAGTGAGACAGTAATAAGATAGAAACACTCAGTTTCCAGCTTACTAAATTTGTTTAGTCTTTCTCCATGGTTAAGTGGAAGGGGCGGTGCGCAATGAGTAGGGGCGGAGTGTAGAATGAATGGAGGAAGAGTGTAGAATGACTGGAGGAAGAGTGTAGAATGAATGGAGGAAGAGTGTAGAATGAATGGAGGAAGAGTGTAGAATGAATGGAGGAAGAGTGTAGAATGACTGGAGGAAGAGTGTAGAATGAATGGAGGAAGAGTGTAGAATGAATGGAGGAAGAGTGTAGAATAAATGGAGGAAGAGTGTAGAATGAATGGAGGAAGAGTGTAGAATGAATGGAGGAAGAGTGTAGAATAAATGGAGGAAGAGTGTAGAATGACTGGAGGAAGAGTGTAGAATGAATGGAGGAAGAGTGTAGAATAAATAGAGGAAGAGTGTAGAATGAATGGAGGAAGAGTGTAGAATGAGTGGGGGCAGTGTAGAAAGAGGAGGGGCTGGGTGTGGAGTTAGCAGAGGTCGGGGAGGGAGGAGGAAGGGAGGGTAGGGAAGGAGTAGGGGCCTGCGTGTGTGGAGTGAGTAGGGGTCCGATGGGGGGGGGATGAGGGGTGTGGAATGAGGTCTCAAAACTGCTAATGTTCAATTAAGAATTTTACTCAGCACAACGCAGTGACAAACGTTCACAGTGATATCAACCCAGTGTGCCCCCCACACACACACACGCACATATTTTACGTTAGGATTTTTTAAACGTTTAAATGACGCCCATTACTGAGAATTTTGTCGAGTAAGTTTGCCCAAAGATAGGATTAAATCCCTTGGAATTTGTCTTCCTGTGTAATGAAGGAGATTAAATTCCTTGAAGTTTGTCTTCTTGTGTAATGAAGGAGATTAAATCCCTTGAAGTTTGTCTTCCTGTGTAATGAAAGAGATTATATTCCAGGAGTTTGTCTTCCTGTGTTGTTACTTGATTACCTGTAGTCGCTTCCAGAGGCCCCCGCGGCCCGGTCCCAGACCAGGCCTCCTGGTTCCTGTTGGTGCCAACCACCCGAGGTCCACAGCCCGGCTGATCAGGAACTGATTTAAGGAATTTATCTAGTTCCCTTTTGAAGACCACCTGGGGTTTGTGGGTAATTACCCTTATACACGTAGGGAAGGTTTTTGAAGAGTCGTTGACCCTTTACAATAACTGAGTTCTCAGTGTACTCACTGTTCTCTACTTTTCACTGGAGGTTTCTTGCAACGTCTGTCATAAATAGTAATTTCGGTGTGCAGGGTTGAAACCAATCCCTTCCAGGTGTAGATTATGATGTATCTTTCTTGCCAACATTCTAAAATGTACAGTTGGAGAGCGTGGAGGGGATTAACCCTCCCCTGGAGGTTATCTTACTGTATTGTGAATGGACATTAAATCCCTGGAGTTTGTCCTTCCATGTTGTGGAGGAGAAAAAAAATATATAGCTTACTGATAGTGCTGTGCTTCTCTCTCTCTGGTGTGTGTGTGTGTACGTGTGTGTGTACGTGTGTGTGTGTGTGTACGTGTGTGTGTGTGTGTGTACGTGTGTGTGTGTGTGTGTGTACTTGTGTGTGTGTGTACGTGTGTGTGTGTACGTGTGTGTGTGTAGGTGTGTGTGTGTGTACGTGTGTGTGTGTGTACGTGTGTGTGTGTGTGTGTGTGTGATATGTGTGTGTGTGTGTGTGTGTGTGTACGTGTGTGTGTGTGTGTACGTGTACTCACCTAATTGTGGTTGCAGGGGTCGAGACTCAGCTCCTGGCCCCGCCTCTTCACTGACTGCTACTAGGTCCTCTCTCTCCCTGCTCCATGAGCTTTATCAAACCTCGTCTTAAAACTATGTATGGTTCCTGCCTCCACTATGTCGCTTTCTAGGCTATTCCACTTCCTGACAACTCTATGATTGAAGAAATACTTCCTAACATCGCTTTGACTCATAGGAGTCTTCAACTTCCAATTGTGACCCCTTGTTTCTGTGTCCCCTCTCTGGAACATCCTGTCTCTGTCCACCTTATCTATTCCTCGCAGTATTTTATATGTCGTTATCATGTCTCCCCTAACCCTCCTGTCCTCTAGTGTCGTCAGGCCGATTTTCCTTAACCTTTCTTCGTAGGACAATCCCCTTAGCTCTGGGACTAGTCTTGTTCCAAACCTTTGCACTTTCTCTAATTTCTTGACGTGCTTGACCAGGTGTGGGTTCGAAACTGGTGCTGCATACGTGTACTCACCTAATTGTACTCACCTAATTGTGGTTGCAGGGGTCGAGACTCAGCTCCTGGCCCCGCGTGTATGTGTACGTGTGTGTGTGTACTCACCTAGTTGTGGTTGCAGGGGTCGAGTCATAGCTCCTGGCCCCGCCTCTTCACTGGCCGCTACTGGGTCACTCTCCCTCCGCCATGAGCTTCGTCATACCTCTTCTTAAAGCTATGTATTGAGCCTGCCTCCACTACATCGCTTCCTAAACTATTCCACTTCCCGACCACTCTGTGACTGAAGAAATACTTCCTAACATCTCTGTGATTCATCTGAGTCTTCAACTTCCAACTGTGTCCCCTTGTTGTTGTGTCCCATCTCTGGAACATTCTGTCTCTGTCCACTTTGTCAATTCTTCTCAGTATCTTATATGTTGTTATCATGTCCCCCCTGTCTCTCCTGTCCTCCAGTGTCGTCAGTGTGTGTGTGTGTGTGTGCTCACCTAGTTGTGGTTGCAGGGGTCGAGTCACAGCTCCTGGCTCCGTCTCTTCACTGGCCGCTACTGGGTCACTCTCCCTGCGTCATGAGCTTTATCATACCTCTTCTTAAAGCTATGTATGGATTCTGCCTCCACTACATCGCTTCCTAAACTATTCCACTTCCCGACCACTCTGTGACTGAAGAAATACTTCCTAACATCTCTGTGATTCATCTGAGTCTTCAACTTCCAACTGTGTCCCCTTGTTGTTGTGTCCCATCTCTGGAACATTCTGTCTTTGTCCACTTTGTCAATTCCTCTCAGTATCTTATATGTTGTTATCATGTTCCCCCTATTTCTCCTGTCCTCCAGTGTCGTCAGGTCGATTTCCCTTAACCTCTCCTCGTAGGACATACCCCTTAGCTCCGGGACTAGTCTTGTTGCAAACCTTTGCACTTTCTCGAGCTTCTTCACGTGCTTGGCTAGGTGTGGGTTCCAAACTGGTGCTGCATACTCCAGTATGGGCATAACGTACACAGTATACAGGGTCCTGAACGATTCTTTATTAAGATGTCGGAATGCTGTTCTTAGGTTTGCTAGGAGCCCATATGCTGCAGCAGTTATTTGGTTGATGTGCGCCTCAGGAGATGTTCCTGGTGTTATACTCACCCCAAGATCTTTTTCCTTGATTGAGGTTTGCAGTCTCTGGCCCCCCTAGACTGTACTCCGTCTGCGGTCTTCTTTGCCCTTCCCCAATCTTCATGACTTTGCACTTGGTGGGGTTGAACTCCAGGAGCCAATTGCTGGACCAGGCTTGCAGCCTGTCCAGATCCCTTTGTAGTTCTGCCTGGTCCTCGTCCGATTGAATTCTTCTCATCAGTTTCACATCATCTGCAAACAGGGACACTTCGGAGTCTATTCCTTCCGTCATGTCGTTCACAAATACCAGAAACAGCACCGGTCCTAGGACTGACACCTGTGGAACCCCGCTCGTCACCAGCGCCCACTCTGACACCTCGCCACGTACCATGACTCGCTGCTGTCTTCCTGACAGGTATTCCCTGATCCATTGTAGTGCCTTCCCTGTTATCCCTGCCTGGTCCTCCAGCTTCTGCACTAATCTCTTGTGTGGAACTGTGTCAAACGCCTTCGTACAATGTGTGTACGTGTGTGTGTACGTGTGTGTACGTGTGTGTACGTGTGTGTACGTGTGTGTACGTGTACTCACCTAGTTGTGGTTGCAGGGGTCACTGGCCACTACTCGGTCCCTCTTCCCTCTCCATGAGCTTTATCATACCTCTTCTTAAAGCTATGTATGGATCCTGCGTCTACTACATCACTTCCCAGACTATTCCACTTCCTGACAACTCTGACTGAAGAAATACTTCCTAACATCCCTGTGATTCATCTGAGTCTTCAATTTCCAACTTTGACCCCTTGTTGCTGTGTCCCATCTCTGCAACATTCTGTCTCTGTCCACCTTGTCGATTCCTCTCAGTATTTTATTTGTCGTTATCATATTCCCCCTATCTCTCCTGTCCTGTGTGTGTGTGTGTGTGTGTGAAGGAGGGAGAGACGTGGGAGAGTTACAGATGTGGGATGCTGCTACTGCTGCTCTCCCACCTTCCCTCAGGAAAGGTCTTGAAGACGCTCTAAATAATTGAGTTCCCACTGTTCTTTCTCGGGTCTGACAGCAATGAAGTTTTCTTTAGCATTTAACTAAGGAGGATGAAAGAGAGAGGTGCCAGGTACTAACAAAATTAGAAGCAAAGGAGAACGTGAAGAAACTATGAGAGACCATGGATAAAAGAAGTAGTCGGCTCTATGCCCTTTAAACTAGACACTCCCCTTCCCCTAGGGAGGCAGGTCTTCATTAACTAACTATATTTACATACATTAACTACGCACTTTTAACTCTTCCCTTCCTCCTCAGAATTGTCTGATTTTTAATTTCCTAATTTCAAAAAGTTTTTTTTTTGTAGCCAGCAAACTGCTGAAGAGGGTAAAAATCTTACGAACGGAACTGATTAGTTCGTGAGGTCGTAAGAATGTCTTGCTTCAGCACACAGAGGTAATAATATCTGGGTAATAATGGTACTTGGGTCTGGGTAATAATGTTACTGAGGTTGGGTAATAATGTTCAAACAGAATAGTGGAAGAAACACATGCCAGGTAAGACTTAACTAATCTCATTAAAGAATGTTTTAGTTACCCCCTCCAGTCTCTCTCTTATAGTTTATGTACCACCGCTCGCAAACCACTACCACTTGCACCACCACTACCACTTGCACCACAACTACCACTCGCACCACCACTACCACTTGCACCACAACTACCACTTGCACCACAACTACCACCACTACCACACGCACCACTACCACTTGCACCACCACTACCACTCGCACCACCACTACCCCTTGCTCCACCACTACCACTTGCACAACCACTACCACCACCACTACCCCTTGCACTACCACTTGCACCACCACCCCTTGCTCTGCCACTATCACTTGCACCACCACTACCACTCGCACCACCATTACCACTTGCACCACCACTACCACTTGCACCACCACTACCACTTGCACCGCCACTACCACTTGCACCACCACTACCACTCGCACCACCACTACCACTTGCACCACCACCCCTTGCTCCACCACTACCACTTTGCACCACTACCACTTGCATCTCCACCACCACTTGCACCACTACCACCCCTTGCACCACCACCACCCCTTACACCACCACCACCAACCCTTGCACCACTACCACCTGTACCACCACTTACATTACCACTACCACCATCTGCAACACCACTACTACTATCTGTACCACCACTACTACCCTCTGTACCACCACTACTACCATCTGTACCACCACTACTACCATCTGTACCACCACTACCACCACCACCATTACTATCTGTATCACCACTTGCACCACCACTTACACCATCACTATCACCTACACTACCAGTGCCACCGACACCACCACTTGCATCACTACCGCCTACGACTGCCCCCTAATACTCCACCTGAACCACTACCACCTACACAACCACCACTGAACCACTACCACCTACACAACCACTCGTGAACCACTACCATCTACACAACCACCACTGATCCACTACCACCTACACAACCACCAGTGAACCAATACCACCTACACAACCACCACTGAACCACTACCACCTACACAACCACCAGTGAACCACTACCACCTACATAACCACCACTGAACCACTACCACCTACACAACCACCACTGAACCACTACCACCTACATAACCATCACTGAACCACTACCACCTACACAACCACCAGTGAACCACTACCACCTACACAACTACCACTGAACCACTACCACCTACACAACCATCTGTACCACCAAATGGTGGTTGTATTATTCTTCACGTTCGGTTGTGGGGGTGGGGGGGGGAGTGGCGGGGTTTGGGGGTGGGGAGTGGCGGGGTGTGGGCGTGAGGAGGATGGCAGTGATACAGCAGGGCAGAGTTCACTTGACCTGTGTTCTTGACAGCTGTCAACCTAACCAGACAGTTCACTTGACCTGTGTTCTTGACAGCTGTCAACCTAACCAGACAGTTCACTTGACCTGTGTTCTTGACAGCTGTCAACCTAACCAGACAGTTCACTTGACCTGTGTTCTTGACAGCTGTCAACCTAACCAGACAGTTCACTTGACCTGTGTTCTTGACAGCTGTCAACCTAACCAGACAGTTCACTTGACCTGTGTTCTTGACAGCTGTCAACCTAACCAGACAGTTCACTTGACCTGTGTTCTTGACAGCTGTCAACCTAACCAGACAGTTCACTTGACCTGTGTTCTTGACAGCTGTCAACACCACGTGTCTTACCATTGACCAGTAACGCATCAGAAATGTTAATTACCGCTAACGTCAATTAGTACCAGGTTAAATTAGTACGTTGTTAAATTAACACACGGTTCAATTAATACAAGGTTAATGCTTAAATATTTTAACCAGTATTAATTTTAATTAAGTTCAATTAGCAGCGTTTAATTACTCATCTTAATTAGGGCTGTGCCTAATTATTCTCAATTTGCATCTCTGATACATATCACTTTTTATTTTTTATTTTGCATTAATCACAATTGTTTTAACTTAGAATGTACTCTATTGAAACTTAAGTGGCAGTAGTGAGACATAAGTTGCAGTAGTGAGACGTAACTTAAGTTGCAGTAGTGAGACGTAACATAAGTTGCAGTAGTGTGAATTATCTAAGTATAAGTAGGCGAGTACATTACCTGAGTATAAGTAGGTAAGTACATTACCTGAGTATAAGTGAGTATATTGAGTACATTATCTAAGTATAAGTGAGTACATTATCTGAGTATAAGTAGATGAGTACATCTTCCTGAATAAAAGTAGGTGAGTATATATAGACGAGTATAAGAGTACATCTGCCTAAGTAGGTGAGTACATTTGAGTATAAGTAGGTGAGTACATGTACATGAGTATAAGAGTACATCTGCCTAAGTAGGTGAGTACATTTGAGTATAAGTAGGTGAGTACATGTACATGAGTATAAGAGTACATCTACCTAAGTAGGTGAGTACATGTACATGAGTATAAGAGTACATCTACCTAAGTAGGTGAGTACATGTACATGAGTATAAGAGTACATCTAAGTAGAAAAGTACATCTACCTGAGAACAAGTAGAGTACATTTAGCCGAGTTAACAAGACGACACCTAGGTGTCTTCAGTATGAAGACGTTTCGCCAACCAGTGGCTTTATCACTTCAGTACAGAGGTTAATGGAAGGTGTTGAAACTGGAGACAGTAGAAGACCAGGTAATCAGTCCCTCAGTCTACAAGCATTTCACCATCTTAGTCTTGAGTTGTACTCATCTAGCCGAGTACAACAAAGCACAATAGAGTACAGCCAGATAAACTGGTTCAAATATACCTGGAGTGAGGAGCATATACACCAGGGATGTACGAGAACGTACGGTAATTAGGAGAGGATTAGCGAAACTGCCACCACTGTCGATTAGCGATATTAATGACGGCGAGGCAATTTATATTAATTTCAGTAGTAGCACTGTCACATTTGTATTGTCACAGTAGTAGCACTGTCACATTTGTATTGTCACAGTAGTAGCACTGTCACATTTGTATTGTCACAGTAGTAGCACTGTCACACTTGTATTGTCACAGTAGTAGCACTGTCACATTTGTATTGTCACAGTAGTAGCACTGTCACATTTGTATTGTCACAGTAGTAGCACTGTCACATTTGTATTGTCACAGTAGTAGCAATGTCACATTTGTATTATCACAGTAGTAGCACTGTCACATTTGTATTGTCATAGTAGTAGCACTGTCACACTTGTATTGTCACAGTAGTAGCACTGTCACATTTGTATTGTCACAGTAGTAGCACTGTCACATTTGTATTGTCACAGTAGTAGCACTGTCACATTTGTATTGTCACAGTAGTAGCACTGTCACATTTGTATTGTCACAGTAGTAGCACTGTCACACTTGTATTGTCACAGTAGTAGCACTGTCACATTTGTATTGTCACAGTAGTAGCACTGTCACATTTGTATTGTCACAGTAGTAGCACTGTCACACTTGTATTGTCACAGTAGTAGCACTGTCACATTTGTATTGTCACAGTAGTAGCACTGTCACATTTGTATTGTCACAGTAGTAGCACTGTCACACTTGTATTGTCACAGTAGTAGCACTGTCACATTTGTATTGTCACAGTAGTAGCACTGTCACATTTGTATTGTCACAGTAGTAGCACTGTCACATTTGTATTGTCACAGTAGTAGCACTGTCACATTTGTATTGTCACAGTAGTAGCACTGTCACATTTGTATTGTCACAGTAGTAGCAATGTCACATTTGTATTGTCACAGTAGTAGCACTGTCACACTTGTATTGTCACAGTAGTAGCAGTGTCATATTTGTATTGTCACAGTAGTAGCACTGTCACATTTGTTTGTCACAGTAGTAGCAGTGTCATTTGTATCGTCACAGTAGTAGTAGCAGTGTCACATTTGTATTGTCACAGTAGTAGTAGTGTCACACTTGCATTGTCACAGTAGTAGCAATGTCACATTTGTATTGTCACAGTGGTAGTAGTGTCACACTTGTATTGTCACAGTAGTAGCAGTATCACACTTGTATTGTTACAGTAGTAGCAATGACACACTTGTATTGTCACAGTAGTAGTAGTGTCACACTTGTATTGTCACAGTAGTAGCAGTGTCACATTTGTATTGTCACAGTAGTAGCAGTGTCACACTTGTAGTATTGTCACAGTAGTAGCAGTGCCACACTTGTATTGTCACAGTAGTAGCAGTGCCACATTTGTAGTCACAGTAGTAGTGTCACACTTGTATTGTCACAGTAGTAGCAGTGTCACACTTGTATTGTCACAGTAGTAGCAGTGTCACATTTGTAGTCACAGTAGTAGTGTCACATTTGTATTGTCACAGTAGTAGCAATGTCACATTTGTAGTCACAGTAGTAGTGTCACACTTGTATTGTCACAGTAGTAGCAGTGTCACATTTATATTGTCACAGTAGTAGCAGTGTCACACTTGTAGTATTGACACAGTAGTAGCAGTGCCACACTTGTATTGTCACAGTAGTAGCAGTGCCACACTTGTATTGTCACAGTAGTAGCAGTGTCACACTTGTATTGTCACTAGTAGCAGTGTCACACTTGTATTGTCACAGTAGTAGCAGTGTCACACTTGTATTGTCACAGTAGTAGCAGTGCCACACTTGTATTGTCACAGTAGTAGCAGTGTCACACTTGTATTGTCACAGTAGTAGCAGTGCCACACATGTATTGTCACAGTAGTAGCAGTGCCACACTTGTATTGTCACAGTAGTAGCAGTGTCACACTTGTATTGTCACAGTAGTAGCAGTGTCACACTTGTATTGTCACAGTAGTAGCAGTGCCACACTTGTATTGTCACAGTAGTAGCAGTGTCACACTTGTATTGTCACTAGTAGCAGTGTCACACTTGTATTGTCACAGTAGTAGCAGTGTCACACTTGTATTGTCACAGTAGTAGCAGTGCCACACTTGTATTGTCACAGTAGTAGCAGTGTCACACTTGTATTGTCACAGTAGTAGCAGTGCCACACTTGTATTGTCACAGTAGTAGCAGTGTCACAATTGTAACATGATTTTTTTTATGATAATATTGACATTAGTTATATTAATCACATGAGTAATATTAAAGACATTAATGTTGATCACATAAGTAATATGACATTATTGATCATATAAGTAATATTATTGGCATTATTGATCACATAAGTAACATCAATGACATTATTGATCTCATAAGTAATAATATTGGTATTATTGATCACAAGTAATATTATTGGCATTATTGATCACATAATTAATATCAACGACATTATTGATCACATAAGTAATAAGTCATTACTATTAGACTTGTTGGCGCCTATACACATCACCTATAAAATTTTAGCAATAAATTATAAATTTTAACACCAATAAAATATGTAAAAAAAATTCTATAAACATCAGCAATTGCAACAAAAAAAACACAAAGAAAATATATACACAACAATTAACATGGCAAACAGCGTAGCATGCAACCAAAAAAATTGCAAGCCAAAAAACAAAATAAACGCAGGCAAATACAGAGCCGCAAGCACAGAAATTCACATGGATAACAGCCACAAGCACAGCGATTCACATGGATAACAGACAGCCGCAAGCGGAACCGCAGATGGTGTGTATTTACCTGGTTACGGGTGAGTGTGGCTACCATCGTCTCCTCTCTCTCGTCTCTTCCTGCCTCATGTCTTCCAATGGCTTGTGAGAGGTGTAATTAAAGGTCTTTATGTTAAATGCTTTATTAACGGACCTGGTTACAACAGCTACTTATTAAGAACACAAGACATAGTATGCGAGTTATGAAAGGCGCCTCCGAAATCGTACACAGTAGGAATACCTCGTTTGGGAAAAAGGGGATTCCACAGTGGGGAATCCATGGGGAATTCAACACAGTCGGGGTTCCTCACTGTTGATTACCGCAGTCACAGTTACTGATTGGGGATACCAGTCAGAGGATGTTTATAGACAGACAACACTGATGGGATTTCTCTTAAGAGAACTCACACCTCCAGGAATATTCACTGAAGGGATTCCTCTTTGAGAACTCTCACCTCCAGGGGTACTCACTGGAGGGATTCCTCTTTGAGAACTCACACATCCAGGGGTACTCACTGGAGGGATTCCTCTTTGAGAACTCACACCTCCAGGGGTACTCACTGGAGGGATTCTTCTTTGAGAACTCACACCTCCAGGGGTACTCACTGGAGGGATTCTTCTTTGAGAATTCACACCTCCAGGAATATTCACTGGAGGGATTCCTCTTTGACAACTCACACCTCCAGGAACATTCACTGGAGGGATTCCTCTTTGAGAACTCACACCTCCAGGAATATTCACTGGAGGGATTCCTCTTTAAGAACTCACACCTCCAGAAATATTCACTGGAGGGATTCCTCTTTGAGAACTCACACCTCCAAGGATACTCAATGGAGGGATTCCTCTTTGAGAACTCACACCTCCAAGGATACTCAATGGAAGGATTTAAAGATCAGGATTCCACATTAAAATTTCTAATCAAAATTCACCACAAATCCTCTTGCTTCAACACCTGACTGCTGTTATATCAACACCTGACTGCTGTCATACCAACACCTGACTGCTGTCATACCAACACCTGACTGCTGCCATACCAACACCTGACTGCTGTCATACCAACACCTGACTGCTGCCATACCAACACCTGACTGCTGTCATACCAACACTCCTCATACAACAGCATACAGTTGTATAGCCTCACCGTCACTGGAATACACCCACCACACGTTATTCCCCTTCAGTGCTGCCAACACAAGAGGTTGCCCTCTCAATACAGTACCATCAAATGGTACCTATAATACCTGTAGTAACAAAAATAATACCACGTGATGCGAAAAGACATATGAGCCAACACTAGGACATATTATGTATCACTTCTAACACACACAGATTAAAATGACAATATATACAGACAGAAAGCAGGATGTGAGTGACACATAAGAAGGAAGGAGCACTGCAGCAGGCCTACTGGACCTACCGGCCAAAGCCAGTCAGTTACAAGTCACATCCACTTAAAAAGGATGGAGCACTGGATCAGACCCCACTAGCTCAAGCCAGCCAGATTCAACTCACCCACACCCACTCATGTATTTGTCTAACCTATTTTTAAAGCTGCACAATGCTGTAGCTTGAATGACGGTACTCGGGAGTTTGTTCCACTCATCCACAACTCTGTTACCAAACCAGTGCTTTCCTATATCCTTCCTGAACCTATATTTTTCCAACCTGAATTCATTGCTGAGTCCTATCTTGGTTAGACACTTCTAGCACGTTATTTACATTCCGATAGTGACCTGAAAAATGTGAGGCCGATTGGGATGAGGTCAGGTAAACAACGAGGTCACTTGATTCCTGTGAGGGAGGTGGTGCTTTGCCTCGTTGAGTATTATGGAGGAATATCCAGTAGTTAGACTGTTGGGTTTAGTCCTGACTCTTTCTCTTCTCCTTCAGCTCTTCCTCTCACCGGCTATTCTTCGTCTGTCCCCACTTCCCCCTCGCCCCTAGTGGGTCCTTACCTGAGAGTCTGAACTGAACTGAACAGTATTATGTATGTCATGTTATTTTTTTTTTTTTTAATTTTGTAGCTTCTAGTATTAGGTTCCAGGGTATAGGTGACGGAATTAGCGAGGCTTTCAGGTCACTATGTGACACTCACACCCACCACTTTCTGCCTACATATACTGGTATTTTCAACCTGTGTATCTTAGTGATCAAGGTCCAGGACCGAAACGTTTTCTAGTAAGTGTTTGCTCAAGTGTATTTCTAAAACAATTTGTCGGCATCAGTCACCAAGGTTTATACCACATCGTGTGTTTGGCAGTCAAGAAAAACGAGATCCATACACAGCGTGAACACACACAAACACCACACCAATACTAAGCCAGTTCCTGTCCCGTTCCCGTTCACTGATACATGTCATACTAGTAACAAGGCCAGACATACATACTTCACCTATAATGACCATTATAAACAGAGAAAATTATAATTATTCTATAACTTAAAAACATTTATGTTACACCATAAAATTTATTTTCATATATATCTATGCTCTACCTACATCCACATTTCATATATGTCGTGTCGAATATGTAAAATTGGTCAATTAGCAAGAGCTCATTTAAAATTAAGTCAATCTAAAATTTTCTCTTATACGTTTAAATATATTTTTTTGTCATTAATGGTAATGTAAAAATTAAAAATTTTGTACCAAAAGAACCTTGAAAAAACTTACCTAACCTTATTATAACAAGCGCAATTTAATTTAGCCTAATCCAACTAAATATACTTTGGATAAGTTTACAATAATTTAATAATAAACAAACACAATGAAATATATTTTTTTCATTAGGTTCAGAATGATTTTTGCAAAATTATTGCATACACAAATTTTCGCTTGCCCTATTCGGCAAGAAGAGCGTTGCTATTTAAGCCAAAATAGCAATTTTTACCTATTCGGCACGACATATATATATATATATAAATAAACATATATATATATGAGATATATGAGCATTAGATTTTATTACTCAATTTTTATATAGAAATAGTCTCGATACATAATATTTTTTCGTCCAAGGCACGGCTGCTCCACCCAGCATTATGTTCGTGTGGTCTGGGATCTTTAACGCCAACACTTGCTTATGAAAAGTCAACATAGAGCTTCACCATCAGTATACTAAGGGTTAAGGGGCGCCTCTAAGTCTATTGATGCCATTTTCAGGCGATTACCAGGGGTTAGGGGGTTAGAAGGGGTAGCAGAAGTTTGCTGGCGCTTGCTAAAATTAACAGCCTTAACCTTGCGGTCCTGTATGGGTGAGGGCGTTTATAGTCTGCTTTCAAGTACAGAAACATGACTATGTATAGATTTATTCATGTTTGGCTAAATATAGACTGATATACTAAGACCATGGCCGTGTAGAGGATGTTTCACACACACACACACACACACACACACACACACACACACAGGGTCGTGTATGGGGCAGGACTTGTATAGATTATGGCTATGTATAGTACAGCTCCTATCAACAACATGACCACGTATGGAACCAGTCATGTACAGCACACAGTTATGCAGCGAGAGGCCGCTTGGAGCAAGGGCCATATACACAACTGACCACTTACACAAGAGGCCATACAGCGAGCAGGCCACTTCCAGCAAAGGCCATGTACACAACAGGCCATGCAGCCAGCAGGCCACGTCGAGTAAGGGCCATGCACACAGTCGGCCACTTAAACAACTAGCCTTTATACGTCAGGGAATTTTAATACATCAACATAAATTTGCAATACATTAGATTAGATACATCACTAGAGGAAGGAACTTGCAACATGTAACATCACACTGAGAAACTACGAAGACACTGCAGTAGGTGGTCACAGCTCTGAACCAGAAGGATGATAGCTTCAGACCAGGGAACTGACAGGGCTACAACTGATACATAATAGGTATAGGCCAGAGGGATGACAGGTTTGGACCAGGGTAATGATAGGTGTGGATAAGAGGTATGATAACATGTATAGAAGCAGAGGATAACACCGGGAGTGAGCGTGGCCACAACATTTTCAAAATCAGTCCAAAATTGAAGACTCGTTTAGAAGTTACTAAGAATTTGGAAACTAAATCGAAATCCCAAGAATACAGAGGCAATGTAATCTTTACAATGTTGAAAAGAAAACTTACGCTCGTAGAACAAGTGAAAACATTACAAAATCGTCTTTGAAGAAGCCAGTGGAAAATGACTGGTGCAAAGTCAAACCTTAAGCAACTTCAGAACTTCAGAATAGAGTTGTGGATGAGTGGAACAAACTCCCGAGTACCGTCATAGGGGCTGGGACGTTGTGTAGTTTTAAAAATAGGTTAGATAAATACATGAGTGGGTGTGGGTGGGTGTGAGTTGGACCTGACTAGCTTGTGCTACTAGGTCAGATGCCGTACTAATTCCTTAAGTGGAAGTGACCTGACTACCTGGAGTTTACCTGGGGAGGGTTAAATCCAGGTGAAAGGCTAGATAAATATATGAGTGGGTGCGGGTGGGTGTGAGTTGGTCCTGACTAGCTTGTGCTACTAAGTCAGATGCCGTGCTCCTTCCTTAAGTGAATGTAACCTGACCTGGCTGGGTCAGGGCATTGGCTTAAGCCGGTTGGAGACTTGAACCTGCCTCGCATGGGCCAGTAGGCCTGCTGCAGTGTTCCTTCTTTCTTATGTTCTTATGTAAGAGAAGATAATCAAGAAGTGGTGCTACAGGTGAGAGAAGATAATCAAGAAGTGGTGCTACAGGTGAGAGAAGATAATCAAGAAGTGGCGCTACAGGTGAGAGAAGATAATCAAGAAGTGGTGCTACAGGTGAGAGAAGATAATCAAGAAGTTGTGCCACAAGAGAAGATAGTAATATGAGAGGTAAGAAAAGAAGGGGTTATCAAGACGTAGTATCACGGGTGAGAGAAAGATGGAGAGCAGGATGATCAGGAAATAATATCAAAGTTAACAGAGAAGAATATCACCAAGAAGATATATCACAGATAAGATGGTAAAGAAGCAGTGCCACAGATGAGAGAAAACAACCACACGAGTGGTTGTTACACTACTGAGTGAACATGAACACACACAGGGCAATGGTTGCTAGGCATTCATCATCATTTTGTTCACTGTCAGTGGAACAGTGGGATCCTGGACTCGCTGAAGGACTCTGTCACTCCCATGAAAGCCACAGGAACTGGGGGAAGGGGGAAACAGGATTTGCTGAGGGGGAGGGGGAACAGGACTTGCTGAGGGAAGGAAGGGAAGACTGGATAAGTGGGAGGGAAGGAAGAGGGGAGTAAAATGTTCTTGGCCCCTGAGAATAAAGGAATTCTCATAATGGTTCAAGATGTTGAGAAGGGGACACAGGAGAGGGTGGACTGTCATGGCATTCTTTTTTTGGGGGGAAGAGGGGAAGGGGGAGGATGGGATGAAATAAGGAGGACGATGGGTTAACAACATTACGGGGGTCATCACCCCCCTTCCCTTACTATGACTGCGTTGTCTTGGCTTGAGTAACTCCTTTCCTAGTTTCTCACTCTTACGCATTATTATTACTCTCTCTCTCTCTCTCTCACACACATCAGATGGTATCCTCTTGCCAAGAAACACAGGCAATAGACATCAAAGTATTCAACATCAAAGTTGCTCTCGTGGCCCATCACAGAGGCTCAGCAGGAGAAAGCGACCATATCTGACAAGAGCGTCCTCCCCTCTTATCTGAGGGGATGTTAAAAGATCCTAACCAGACCGACGTCCCTTCGTCTGAGGGGATGTTAAAAATCCTAACAAAGCCGTCTCCAGCCCCCTCACATGAGGGATACATTTTAAACCTCTAACAAATGGAACTCTTATTAATCACCTAAACGTTAACATACTTTGTCAAAAACAAAAGCTGTCTCGCTGATTTTTTGCCTGCTTTTATCAAAACTAAAAGTAAAGCTATGAGAAAGTTAATATGCAGAAGGATATTTGTTAGTTTGTTAGTTCACTCTGGTACCAATAGGGTTTCTGTTATTAACCTCCAGCTAAAATTCCTTCACAGCTGCAACACACACATTGTGAGAATAGGGTATGGGGAGAGGATGGGGAAGAGTGGGGGAAGGAGAAGCTTAGGGGATGGGGAAGATTAGGGGATGGAGAAGACGGTGAGAAATGGGGGAATTGGGAATGTAGAATGGTAAGGTGATGAGCCGTGTTCAACACCACAAATAAAACAACACAAACATGCGTGGAACGTTCGTATGCGTCCACTATCCGTGGGTCGGAGGCGGAAGAGAGGTAGGAATGGCGGAGTTAATAGTGGGAGGTGGTCTGGTGTTTAGTACGGGGAGGGAGGAAAGATGTTGTTAGTGGGGGAGGGGTGGTCTGGTCGTTAGTTACTGTTGGTCTGGTCATTCTTTAGTAGGTTGGGGTAGGAGGATTAGCCTGGTTTGTAAAGCAGTAGGTGGTAGTCTGCGTGGAAGGTGTTCGTGTGCTAGTTGGTCTTTTAAAGTCGTTAGTAACAGGAGGGGGAGGTTACCTGAGTCCTAGTTGGTATGGGTAGGGTGTCTGGGTGCTGGTCTGTACAGAGGGGAGGGAGTGGTGAGTATCTGAGCTAGCAATACTAACCAACATGGGAGAGGGAATCAAAGAGTGAAGAATGGGAGGAGTATCTATTAGAGTGGGAGAAAGGACTCTTCTGGGCACTAGAGTTGGCAGGAGTCTGTGTGGGAGGGGTTCTGAGGCTAGTTACCCCCATGAAGGGTTCTAGGGATAGTACTCGAGGAACTGAGAGGCAGGGCAGGACATATTGCGGTAAAGGAAAAATTTGGTTCTCCTGGTTGTGGGTATGTGTAGTTTTGAGCTGCGGTCGAGATGGAGGTACGAGGAAAGGGTTCTAGGCTGCGGTCAAGGAGGGAAGGGGGTGAAGGATGAAGATGCACGTGGTGTCAGGCTGCGGTCATGTTGGAGGGTACGGGTGAGAGGTCAGATGGTGAAGGGTACTGGTGTACATGTAGTTGGGCTACGGTCAACTGCGGTCAGGGTGGAGGGTGTGTGAGGCTGTGGTCAGCTGCGGTCAGTTGAGGTAAGGGGTGCTGGTGATATTGGAGCCGTCGCTTGCGGCACTGCGGTCCCGAGCTCGCGTCCTGCCTACGTCCTTGGTTCCTGCGGAATCATCTGTAAGATAAACATGGTTAGTTGCCCCCCTCCTCCTGCTGCTGCTGCTGCTGCTCCTGCTCCTGCTACTGCACCTGCTCTTCTCTCTCTCATATCATGATGTTGCATCCTCCCTGGCATGCACACTGACCTTTCCTCAAGTCTCCCTCCAATCATAATATTCCTCTCCCGTCATAAATCTCCATTTTGTCATAATCCTCCTCCCTCTCTCCTTCCCTCTCAACAAGCTCATCTTTACTTGTCCATTACTATCTATCCATTTTTTAGGGCCTCCCTCTATGTCCTTCCTCTTCTTTACACTCTTCGCTTTTGCCTCTATCATCTACCCTTTACTCTCCCTTTTTATCTATCCCAGACCTTCCACTTCATCCTTCCTCGACCCTTCCCTTTATCCACCCCTGACCTCATAATTTGATATACTTTAAGGAAAGGGGAAGAGGGGGAAATACAGTAGTGGGAGGGGGAGGAGGAGGAGGAGGAGGAGGAGGAGGAGGAGGAGGAGGAGGAGGAGGAGGAGGAGGAGGAGGAGAAAGCAATGTTGCAACCCCTGGCTACCCCTCACAGCCCCCCCCCTAACCCTCTCCAATCACTGACTTCAAAGCAACATGGTCCTATATCCACACAGAAGCAGCAGCAGTGGAAAGACAAAGATATACTTGAGATACATACATGATACACATGAAGTGTGTGTGTATCTGCAACCACAAATAGGTGAGTACACACACACACACACACAATTTACTAAATTACTTTATTACCGACATAGGAAATAAATCCAAGTTTAAGTATTATTATTCATGAAGTCAACTGATTAAATTGGTGATGAGCAAACTGATTTTTGATGAGCTATAATAAAAACTAATCTTGGCTTGTTTGGTAAAAATTTCTTGCTTGATTAAACCAAGTTCATAAGTTCTTGTTTAAAAAACAAACATTACGATATTTATAAGGATCTACATGGAAGGTAGGTAAGTAGGTAGGTAGGTAGGTAGGTAGGTAGGTAGGTGTGTGTGTGTGTGTGTGTGTGTGTGTGTGTGTGTGTGTGTGTTGTGTGTGTGTGTGTTGTGTGTGTGTGTGTGTTGTGTGTGTGTGTTGTGTGTGTGTGTGTGTGTTGTGTGTGTGTGTTGTGTGTGTGTTGTGTGTGTGTTGTGCGTGCGTGCGTGCGCGTACTCACCTAGTTGTGGTTGCAGGGGTAGAGTCATAGCTCCTGGCCCCGCCTCTTCACTGGCCGCTACTGGATCACTCTCCCTGCGCCATGAGCTTTATCATACCTCTTCTTAAAGCTATGAATGGATCCACTACATCGCTTCCCAAACTATTCCACTTCCCGACTACTCTGTGACTGAAGAAATACTTCCTAACATCCCTGTGATTCATCTGAGTCTTCAACTTCCAACTGTGTCCCCTTGTTGCTGTGTCCCATCTCTGGAACATTCTGTCTCTGTCCACTTTGTCAATTCCTCTCAGTATTTTGTATGTCTTTATCATGTCCCCCCTATCTCTTCTGTCCTCCAGTGTCGTCAGGTCGATTTCTCTTAACCTCTCCTCATAGGACATACACCTTAGCTCCGGGATTAGTCTTGTTGCAAATCTTTGCACTTTCTCTAACTTCTTTAAGTGCTTGGCTAGGTGTGGGTTCCAAACTAGTGCTGCATACTCCAATATGGGCCTAACGTACACAGTGTACAGGGTCCTGAACGATTCTTTATTAAGATGTCGGAATGCTGTTCTTAGGTTTGCCAGGCGCCCGTATGCTGCATCAGTTATTTGGTTGATGTGCGCCTCAGGAGATGTGCCTGGTGTTATACTCACCCCGAGATCTTTTTCCTTGATTGAGGTTTGTAGTCTCTGGCCCCCCTAGACTGTACTCCGTCTGCGGTCTTCTTTGCCTTTCCCCAATCTTCATGACTTTGCACTTGGTGGGGTTGAACTCCAGGAGCCAATTGCTGGACCAAGCTTGCAGCCTGTCCAGATCCCTTTGTAGTTCTGCCTGGTCCTCGTCCGATTGAATTCTTCTCATCAACTTCACATCATCTGCAAACAGGGACACTTCGGAGTCTATTCCTTCCGTCCTGTCGTTCACAAATACCAGAAACAGCACCGGTCCTAGGACTGACCCCTGTGGAACCCTACTCGTCACCGGCGCCCACTCTGACACTTCGCCACGTACCATGACTCGCTGCTGTCTTCCTGACAGGTATTCCCGGATCCATTGTAGTGCCTTCCCTGTTATCCCTGCCTGGTCCTCCAGCTTCTGCACTAATCTCTTGTGTGGAACTGTGTCAAACTCCTGCTTACAGTCCAAGAATATGCAATCTCCCCACCCCTCTCTCTCTTGTCGTACTGCTGTCACCCTGTCGTAGAACTCCAGTAGGTTTGTGACACAGGATTTCCCGTCCCTGAAACCGTGTTGGCTGTCGTTGATAAGCTCATTCCTTTCTAGGTGTTCTACCACACTTCTCCTGATAATCTTCTCCATGACCTTGCATACTATACATGTCAGTGACACTGGTCTGTAGTTTAGTGCTACGTGCCTGTCTCTTTTTTTTTTTAAATTGGGACTACATTTGATGTCTTCCATACCTCAGGTAGTTGCCCTGTTTCGATAGATGTGTTGAAGATTGTTGTTAGTGGTACACATAGCTCCTCTGCTCCCTCTCTCAGGACCCATGGAGAAATGTTATCCGGCCCCATCGCCTTTGAGGTATCTAGCTCGCTTAGCAGCCTCTTCACTTCCTTCTCAGTTATGTGTATTGTGTCCAGCACCTGATGGAGTATCCCACCTCTCCGCCTTTCTGTAGGCCCTTCTATCTACTCTGTGAACACTTCTTTGAATCTCATGTTGAGCTCCTCACACACTTCACGGTTGTTTCTTGTGATCTCTCCTCCTTCCTTCCTCAGCCTGATCACCTGGTCCTTGACTGTTGTTCTCCTCCTGATGTAGCTGTACAACAGCTTTGGGTCAGATTTGGCTTTCTCTGCTGTCATTTTCATATTGTCGTTGGGCCTCCCTTCTTACCTGTGCATATTCATTTCTGGCTCTACGACTGCTCTCCTTATTCTCCTGGGTCCTTTGCCTTCTATACTTCTTCCATTCCCTGGCACACTTGGTTTTGGCCTCCCTGCACCTTTGGGTGAACCATGGGTTCATCCTGGCTTTTTCGCTTTTCCTGTTACCCTTGGGTATAAACCTCTCCTCAGCTTCCTTGCAAATTGTTGTCATATATTCCATCATCTCGTTTACTTACTTCCCTGCCAGCTCTGTCCCACTGAACTCCGTGCAGGAAGTTCTTCATGCCTACGTAGTCCCCTTTCTTCTAGTTTGGCTTCATTCGTCCTGCCCTTCCTGCTTCCCCCTCCACTTGTAACTCTACTATGTATTCGAAGCTTAGAACCACATGATCACTGGCCCCAGGGGGGCTTTCATATGTGATGTCCTCAATATCTGCGCTACTCAAGGTGACTACTAGGTCCAGTCTCGCTGGTTCGTCCTCTCCTCTCTCTCTGGTAATGTCCCTTACGTGTTGGTACATGAGATTTTCCAGTACCACCTCCAGCATCTTAGACCTCCACGTTTCTTGGCCCCATGTGGCTCTAAGTTCTCCCAATCGATTTCCTTGTGGTTGAAGTCACCCATGATCAGTAGCTTCGCCCTGCTCGCATGAGCCCTTCTGGCCACTTCGGCCAGTGTGTCAACCATCGCTCTATTACTCTCATCATACTCTGTGTGCGCGTGCGTGTGTGCATGTGCGTGCGCGCGTGTGCATGCGCGAGCGCGTGCGCTCACCTAATTATGGTTGCACGGGTCGAGGGCGTGAGCCCTAGTATAACAATTCTTAAGTATTTCTTGACATCTCTGTGGCTCATCAGTGCTTCCAGGTGTGACCTCGTGTACCCAAGACCCGCCTCTCAAGCATTCTCTCTGTCCACCATATCAATTCCTCTGAATATTTTGTATGTCATAATCATATCACCTCTGGTTCTGTCCTCTAGTGTCGTTAGGTTTAACTCTTCTAGCCTCTCCTCACAGGTCATACCCCTCAGCTCAGGAACTAGTTTCGGTGCAAACCTCTGCACCTTTTTACAGCTTCTTTGCGTGTTTCACCAGGTGCGGGTTCCATACCGGCGCTGCAGACTCCAAGATGGGCTTCACAAATGCCGTGTATAAGGTGGTGAATATCTCATTGTTGATGTTTATGAAAGCTACACGTAAATTTGCCAGTCTCGCGTTTGCTGCAGCGGCTTGATGTGTGACTCAAACAAAATACTAGGAACTATGATCACTCTGAGGTAGTAAAAATGTTGACAAAATTACCGACAATATGTTAGATAAAAGGACACAAGTGCAACTAATGCCAAGCCGTCGGCTTGACAAAGCTCCTGGAGAGCGAAACGTTCCCACAATAAAGTGTCACATTAGTTACACTTGTGTCCTTTTACCTAGTACCCTGAGGTCCTTCTCTTCCAGGGAGGTTTGTAGACTTCGTCTCCAGGAGCCTGTACATTGTTTCTGGACGTCTTTGCCCTTCTCCGATTTTCATATCTTTGCATTTACTGGGGTTAAATTCTAATAGCCATTTAGACCAATCATGCAGCTGCAGATCCTATTATAGTATTTCCTGGTATGCTCCCCTTTGTTTCACATCTGCGAACAAGGACACCTCTGATTCAATTTCCTCTGTCTTGTCGATCACACACACAAGAAACAGCACTGGGCCAAGAATTGACCCCTGTGAAACCCCAATGGAAATATGTCACTGACTTTTTATGAGTTATCCAAGGTAAATTACGCGTGTTACAATGTAATTGTACTTATGTGTACCTGTACCTAAACAAACTTACACTCGTCACATTCGCCCATTCCGACACTTCCTTCCTGACAGTAAGTCGTTGCTTCCTTCCTGTTAAGTATGCTTTGATCCACTGTGGTGCTTTCCCTGTAAGTCCTGCCTGCTCTTCTAGCTTTTGTACCAGTCTCATGTGGGGTACTGTATCGAACGCCTTCCTGCAATCAAACATATAGTCCCCCCCCTCTCCCTCTCTCTCTCTCTCCTGCCTAACTTCCCTTACCTTACCGTAGAACTCTAGCAGATTTGTGAGACAGAATTTATCGCCTCGATAACCGTGCTGGTTGTTATTTATAAAACCACTAATTTCCAGGCGCTCCTCTACTCTTTCCCTGATAATCTTCTGTATAACGGCACATAACATCCATGTTAGTGTGTGTGTGTGTTTTCCTTACCCCCGTCCTCATGCCCGCTACTGAATTATTGCATTCGTTGTGGGCGCTAAACCGTAGGGGTTATACAGCGCCTGAGGTTGGATGCACGGGAAAGTCAGGTCCAAATCTTCGGATCAAGAGCCCCTCAGTGACGTCAAGGAACTGCCTCTTGAGGAGCATGTCACTGAAGCAATGAAAGTGAGGAACTTCTCCTGGTTATGGTACTGCCTCACTTTAGAAAATTGCATTATCTTCTTCAAGTTGAAGGATATGTAAATTGAGCTCCTTTAAATATTGTGTGAGGAAGGGTTGATTCTCTCTCTCTCTCTCTCTCTGTCTCTGTCTCTCCTTTCCTCATCGATAATCAATTGTACAAAAGCACATCACTAGCTGGGGAACTGAGTTCAACACAAGCCTTGGATTCCCAAGGTTCCGGTTCTGGTCTTGTCCTAGAGAGTGGTTCTCTTGGTCAATACAACTGTAAACAGATACCCCTCATTTGGTGCAGGCAGTGTGCGCCCTCCACACTCTGACAACACGCTACATCGTGCTCGCTACAAATTACGCAATGTATTATAAATGACCTATGATTATTTATAACAAATTACCTATCTGTGATTACGTATCTGCAGCACAGCAAAAAGGCTCTGTATTGAGACTCCACCACTTGTGAAGAACAAACCAAACAGGTTTACCGCTCCACACACACACACTATATATATGTGTGTGTGTGTGTGTGTGTGTGTGTGTGGTCTTTGTTAGTATGATGTGACTGTGAGGTGTAGTCTTGCCCTTTTATAAGCCTTCTTGTCATGTTTCTTTTATAGTTCCTTGATAATTTGAGTAGTCACGAAAGCGCTTGGAATTCTATTTTTTCATAGTGGTTGTCTTGCATATTTTGATATCACCTTTTACTGTGATCTTTTTGCATATATATATATATATATATATATAATTATATATCTCGTGCCGAATAGGTAAAACTGGTCAATTAGCAAGAACTCGCTTAAAATTAATTCTTTCTAAAGTTTTCTCTTATATGTTTAAAGATATATTTTTTCATTTATGTTAATGTAAAAAAAAGGTGTAGTGCCTGATATGTGGAAGATGGCTAATGTAATTCCTATTTTTAAAGCAGGGGACAAGTCGCTACCGTCAAATTACAGCCTAATAAGCCTGACCTCAATTGTAGGTAAATTACTAGAGTCAATTATAGCTGATATTATAAGAAGCTAACTGGATAAACATAATTTGATTAATGATACTCAGCATGGATTCACGAGGGGGCGTTCCTGCCTATCTAATTTATTAACCTTCTTTAGTAAAGCTTTTGAGGCTGTTGATCACGATAAAGAATTCGATATTGTTTATTTAGATTTTAGTAAGGCTTTTGATAGTTCTTATGTTATTATCCCCGGAACAATGACGCCGATGATCAGACCAACGAATGGATGCTAGTCGGATCTGAAGGGACGAAGCTGAAGTTGAAGAAGGTCCAGGAGACTGCTGTGAAAACCAGGAACTCTTTTTACCTTGTTATCAGACGAATGTGAAGACATCCCAGCCTCACGTCTATAGTAGGCAAATTATTAGAATCAATTATAGCTGATATTATTAGAAGTCACCTTGAAGAACATAATTTGATTAATGAATCTCAGCATGGGTTCACGAGAGGTCGTTCCTGCCTGACAAATTTACTGACGTTTTTCAATAAAACAGGTTAGGTTCATATATTTCATTGTGTTTATTATTAAATTACTGTAAACTTATCTAAAATATATATCCCTGTTAGTTACCATTTTGTCCTAGGCACATGTCGATTAGACACTAGGCCTGTTGTATGTATGTGTGTGTGTGTGTGTGTGTGTGTGTGTGTGTGTGTGTGTAAGGAAACACTTCGAAATGTTTCGGCCCCGCCGGGAATTGAACCCGGGCCCTCCGTGCGTAAAGCCACCATGCCATCGGGGCGTGTGTGTGTGTGTGTGTGTGTGTGTGTGTGTGTGTGTGTGTGTGTGTGTGTGTGTGCGCGTGCGCGCGTGCGCGCGCGCCCCAAAAAAAGTCCTTTTTTTTTTTCGATTTCAAAAATTTATTACAATACAGTAAAATATATGAAAATACAGTTGTCTGTATAAGGAAGCATAATAATCGTAACGTTAATTTACGTGGCAGATGGAGTGGGCGTGGTGGACCCATCAAATACCCCCTACCCTCCCCTAAATGTGGCGTGATGGACCCATCAAATACCCCCTACTCTCCCCTAAATGTGGAGTGATGGACCCATCAATTTCCCCCCTCCACAATCCTCCAACCACTCCCCGGGTATCATGCCTTCACACTTCTCTTGAAGGAATTTGTGAAGGATTTGCAGATACCCCTCACACTGAATATGTTGGGAATGAGTTGGTGTAGATGTGTTGCGGGGCATTAGAGGTGCGACTGTCGTGGTTACCGAGGCTGACAACCATCAAGTTGTTGCTGCCAAACAACTTTGTGGACACTTGGCTTAAAATTTCATGTTTTCATTTTTCTCTGTTATTCCTTTCTTCGGATGACGAGTGGTCCAGTTCTTTTATGAGATGGAGACCATACGTTTGCTAGGATACAGATAATCAAATCTGATCCAAGGACGTTGAAGGTAACTAATTCTTGGGATAAAGATCTCTTCACCAGTGTCAAGGCACCTTGAAGAAGTACATAGTTTCTTGAGTCTTCTTCACAGTTAATCCTCCTCAGCTACGAGACTAATCTGGCTGCAAACCTTTAGACGTTCTCCAGCTTGTGTGTATACTAGAGGTGACATCCAGGAGAGTACTCGAGCTGTGTCAGTGCCCACACTCTCTTGTTGACCTAACCTCTCAAGTTGCCTTCACTAATATATACAGACTTCTGGCCACATAGACCTGCCGTACTTATTTATTAAACTGTGCACTGTGTTTACCTTTACTACGTTCAATTCTTTGCATTGTACACCCATGAGTGTGAGGTGTGCAGGTGTGTTGTACACCCATGAGTGTGAGATGTGCAGGTGTGTTGTACACCCATGAGTGTGAGGTGTACAGGTGTGTTGTACACCCATGAGTATGAAGTGTGCAGGTGTGTTGTACACCCATGAGTGTGAGATGTGCAGGTGTGTTGTACACCCATGAGTATGAGGTGTGCAGGTGTGTTGTACACCCATGAGTGTGAGATGTGCAGGTGTGTTGTACACCCATGAGTGTGAGATGTGCAGGTGTGCTGTACACCCATGAGTGTGAGATGTGCAGGTGTGCTGTACACCCATGAGTGTGAGATGTGCAGGTGTGTTGTACACCCATGAGTGTGAGATGTGCAGGTGTGTTGTACACCCATGAGTGTGAGATGTGCAGGTGTGTTGTACACCCATGAGTGTGAGATGTGCAGGTGTGTTGTACACCCATGAGTGTGAGATGTGCAGGTGTCAATAACCTGTTTAGAGTTCGTGGTTTATACATTATTATTATTATTATTATTATTATTATTATTATTATTATTATTATTATTATTACTGCCTTCACCTCTCAAGGAAGCTCCCTGGATGACGGTAGGGGGTTTTGATTAAAGGAAATGGACTTAGTCCTTACCTTTCTTGGATCGAACCTGATTGCTTTCCATTTCGGAGGTGCTGTATGACCCCTATGGGTTTTAGTGCTTCCCCTTAATAATAGTAATTACTGATCTTACATTTAAATTTGCAGCTCACGGTGTGACCCACATCAGCTGACTCTCAGCTTCTCATTTCCTGCCTACACGCCTCGACCTGCCTGGAAATCGAACCCGGGCTCCTTTTGTTTGTGTTTGCTCTTTCGATTTTTACTCGACGATCTGTGTTTCAATGGGTTTAACCGTGGTTCTTGGCTCTACCTCTTAAGCTTCTTCGACCGGCATTACCGTTATCTTATCTATCATACCTAGTCTTGAAACTGCGTGTGAAACTTGCGTCTACTACTTTCTCACTCGCTTCAGTTCCCTTTCCACCACTTTGTGTTCGCCGTCCATTTGTATTTACCGAATTGTATTTGCGGTGATAGACTATAATGGAGGGGTTCCCAACGTTTTCTATGCCCTAGCAACCAAATACAGTGAATAAATTGAAGTAAAAAAATAAATTGAGCAATTAGAAAAGATTTTGGTAAAATAAACGGAACTGTGCTTTTCATTAGGACTGTTGCACCCCATGAAATGGCATCTGGCACCCTGGTTGGGAACCCCTACAGTCAAGCTGTACAGTTGATCTTCAGATGAAGCCGTATAGAGTCTGCTTCCACCACTTCTTCGTTAACTCGCTCAGCTTACCAAGTACTGTGCTGATAAATGATATAAAATACCGACACGATGGAAAGAGACAAATGCAGTATAATGGGATCCTCTATTGACTACATTTCGTGCAAACAGTGGGCTTTATCAAGTCACAAACAGTGGGCTTATCAAGTCACAAACACATCTATTTGATCTGTGTGAGCAAAATGTAGTCAATAAAGGATAGCATTATACTGCCTTCGTGTTTGTTTTACCAAGTACAGACTGAAAAAAGAATTTCCTTCCGTCTCCGTAGCTTATCCATAGTTTTAGCGTCTGTCTGTTTACGTTTATCAGTCTGTACATCATAATTACATCCTCTATGAATCTTTCCTTTTCTAAGGTGGTTACATTCACTTATTTTATTCTCGCCTCTACAGCCGATGTCCCTCAGCTCCGGTACTAGTCTCGCTGCTGACCACTCCACACTCTCAAACATCTGCACCTGCTTCACCTCATGTGGGCTCCAAGCTGGAGCTACATACTACACCATCAGGCTGACAAGTTGTGTACAATGTCCTGAAAGACTATTTAGGTTCGTGAAGGTAGTCTTTAAGTTTGCCATTATTATTATAATTAAAAAACAGCGCTAAACCACAAGGGTCATACAGCTCCGAGATATATTCGGTGTAATGCCTACCACTAACTTTATTTATATGTTCAATTTCTTGCAATTTTTTCCCTTCACACTCTGTACTCTGGTCCATGCCTTCTCTTACTCTAACCACTTTGTATGATGTTGCACTTGGGTTTCCAAGGCTTCATGCAGCCTAGCGCTGTCCAACCTTGTTTACTGTGTGGGTGTCGGACAGGAAGGACAGGGTCCTTTACCAACCAGTGAGCAGGTAAACATACACCAAGACGCCCATCACGGGGAGAGAGACAATGACAGACAGAAAGAGAGAGAGAGAGAGAGAGAAGAGAGAGAGAGAGAGAGAGAGAGAGAGAGAGAGAGCAGAGAGTGTACTTACCTATTTGTGGCTGCAGGGATCGAGTGTGTGTGTGTGTGTGTAGAGGAGGGGAAGGAATGTAGGCGTAAGTTGACCTCATGTTTACTGAAGGACATAATGGGGCGGGGGGAGATAGTGGGGATGGGGTGGTGAGGAGTGGAGAAAATTGCCCGAAATCTTCGCATTTCATATTATTAAGTGATAAACATACATTGTGTGCGGAGTATTTAATTAAACGCTTCTTGTAGTTTTAACACACTAAACCTGTGACTGGTTTAGTGTTTTTCTCTACTCTGGTCATGAACCAGACTTTTCTCTATATTGCTGGTCTACAGGTCTACCTGGAGAGTCTTCCGAGGGTGAACGCTCTCGCGGCCCGGTCCCAGATCAGGTCTCCCAGTGGCTGGCCTGATGAACTAGGCTGTTGGTGCTAGCCGCACACAGTCCAACATAAGCACCAGATCTCGGCTAATCAGGTACTGATTTGAGAAATTTGTCTAGTTCTTTCTTGAAGACAGCCAGAGGTCTGTTGGTAATCCCCTTATGTCAGAAGGCATGACGTTAGCTTAGTCGTAGTGTACTCACTGCACCTCTGCTTTTCAGTGGGGAGGGGGGGGGTAATTTACACTCCCTGCTGAGCCCCTTACTTTCATTATTATTTATAGGTATCCATTTTGATGAATATGATAAGAGTTGACTAGAAGTGGTTAAAGAAACTGTTTAAAAAGTTCCTTATTTCAATATTCTCAGAGAGGTGAGCTTAAGGAAAAGTAAAGTGAATAGGGTGAGGAATGCTCAGGGCCGTGGCGTCTCCTGCCACGCCCTGACTGACTGCCTCATCCCTACAACCCTCGCTTGAATAATTTCTCTGCCTTCCTTAATTGGCAGATTCCTTCCCATTCGAAAAAAAAGAGCCATAAACTCAAGATAGAAATCTAAAACAGAGAGAATTCCTCACAATAATGAGAGGAAAGACGCTTCCACTATTATTATTATCGTAAGTATTCTTATCTGACGACAATAATACACCAGTGGCCTGTATGACACTGGTGTCTTGCTTGTGACCTGCTATATTTATGGGTCAGAAGCGGAGTCTTCCAACCAGCGATATATTATATCAGTGGCCTAGAATTATAGATAAGTCCATCTCTAGTATTACTTTAGCATGTATGTCTGAAGAATATTGTGAGGGGAGTATTACCTTAGCAAGTATGTCTGAAGAATATTGTGAGGGGAGTATTACCTTAGCAATTATGTCTCAAAAATCTCAGATTATTACCTTGACAGGTTCCATTGGCAATATACTAGTGTATTAAGTGGCACGTCAGTTCCCCCGTCTTCTAATAACATGTTATTTTTCCCCTATAATCTACCTTGTCCATAATTACTATCGCATTTGCTTTGTTTGCTTTCGCAAGATGAAGTCCAGGATCTTCCCTTAATTCATGGTATAACTTAACAAATCTTTGAGGACAATTGTGTTGCAGAGGTCCGAGCAAAACTCAGACCTCTGCAACACAATGCAATAATATTTATGTCCATAATTACTATCGCAAATGTGATAGTAATCATGGACATGACAGATTATAGGGGGAAAATAAACATGATATTAGGAGACAGGGGAAACTCACGCGCCTCTTAACTTGACAGGTTCCAATGGCAATAATAGTGTATTAACTTGACAGGTTCCAATGGCAATAATAGTGTATTAACTTGACAGGTTCCAATGGCAATAATAGTGTATTAACTTGACAGGTTCCAATGGCAATAATAGTGTATTAACTTGACAGGTTCCAATGGCAATAATAGTGTATTAACTTGACAGGTTCCAATGGCAATAATAGTGTATTAACTTGACAGGTTCCAATGGCAATAATAGTGTATTAACTTGACAGGTTCCAATGGCAATAATAGTGTATTAACTTGACAGGTTCCAATGGCAATAATAGTGTATTAACTTGACAGGTTCCAATGAAATTGCTGTTAACAGACCGTAAAGGAATTTCGAAAGTGGTAAACTGACTGATTCTGTGTAACTCCTAGCTTACTAACAAAATTTACTAGGGTTCCTAGGATTCTTGATCCAAGGATTTGAAGCTGTTTTCCTCTTCCTGGGATCATAACTAATTGCCTCCTAACCCCCAAGGCTTAGCGCTTTCCGCTAAGCATGTTTTGAACAGTGTGGAGGATGTAGGGAATGTTTTGAACAGTATGGAGGATGGAGGGAATGTTTTGAACAGTACGGAGGATGAAGGGAATGTTTTGAACAGTGTGGAGGATGGAGGGAATGTTTTGAACAGTGTGGAGGATGGAGGGAATGTTTTGAGCAGTGTGGAGGATGGAGGGAATGTTTTGAACAGTATGGAGGATGGAGGGAATGTTTTGAACAGTGTGGAGGATGGAGGGAATGTTTTGAACAGTGTGGAGGATGGAGGGAATGTTTTGAACAGTGTGGAGGATGGAGGGAATGTTTTGAACAGTGTGGAGGATGGAAGGAATGTTTTGAACAGTGTGGAGGATGGAGGGAATGTTTTGAACATTGTGGAGGATTCAGGGAATGTTCTGAACAGTGTGGAGGGTGGAGGGAATGTTTTGAACAGTGTGGAGGATGTAGGGAATGTTTTGAACAGTGTGGAGGATGGAGGAGGGAATGTTTTGAACAGTGTGAAGGATGGAGGGAATGTTTTGAACAGTGTGGAGGATGGAGGGAATGTTTTGAACAGTGTGGAGGATGGAGGGAATGTTTTGAACAGTGTGGAGGATGTAGGGAATGTTTTGAACAGTGTGGAGGATGGAGGGAATGTTTTGAACAGTGTGGAGGATGGAGGGAATGTTTTGAACAGTGTGGAGGATGTAGGGAATGTTTTGAACAGTGTGGAGGATGGAGGGAATGTTTTGAACAGTGTGGAGGATGTAGGGAATGTTTTCAACAGTGTGGAGGATGGAGGGAATGTTTTCAACAGTGTGGAGGATGGAGGGAATGTTTTGAACAGTGTGGAGGATGGAGGGAATGTTTTGAACATTGTGGAGGATTCAGGGAATGTTCTGAACAGTGTGGAGGGTGGAGGGAATGTTTTGAACAGTGTGGAGGATGTAGGGAATGTTTTGAACAGTGTGGAGGATGGAGGAGGGAATGTTTTGAACAGTGTGAAGGATGGAGGGAATGTTTTGAACAGTGTGGAGGATGGAGGGAAAGTTTTGAACAGTGTGGAGGATGTAGGGAATGTTTTGAACAGTGTGGAGGATGGAGTGAATGTTTTGAACAGTGTGGAGGATGTAGGGAATGTTTTCAACAGTGTGGAGGACGGAGGGAATGTTTTGAACAGTGTGGAGGGTGGAGGGAATGTTTTGAACAGTGTGGAGGATGGAGGGAATGTTTTGAACAGTGTGGAGGATAGAGGAGGGAATGTTTTGAACAGTGTGAAGGATGGAGGGAATGTTTTGAACAGTGTGGAGGATGGAGAGAATGTTTTGAACAGTGTGGAGGATGTAGGGAATGTTTTGAACAGTGTGAAGGATGTAGGGAATGTTTTGAACAGTGTGGAGTTTGGAGGAGGGAATGTTTGGAACAGTGTGAAGGATGGAGGGAATGTTTTGAACAATGTGGAGGATGTAGGGAATGTTTTGAACAGTGTGGATTATGGAGGGAATGTTTTGAACAGTGAGGAGGATGGAGGAGGGAATGTTTTGAACAGTGTGGAGAATGGAGGGAATGTTTTGAACAGTGTGGAGAATGGAGGGAATGTTTTGAACAGTGTGGAGAATGGAGGGAATGTTTTGAACAGTGTGGAGGGTGGATGGCAAATAATTAGGAAGGAAAAAAAAACGCAAGGAAGGAAATGCCCTGTTGGACTGTGGCAGACTTACCGCAGGCTCCAGAGTGTCGGATGCGGATGTTGTGCTTGCGGCTGCAGGCGTGGCGGCGCAGTTCGCAGATGGTGTTGTAGGTGGATCCGTCAGTGCCGCAGACAGGGGAAGTGGTGGAGGAGGGCGGCGGACAGGTGGTGGGACAGGCGCAGCTGGCTACCCCGTTCTCATCCGTGACGCATTCTCCGCCCCACTCGCAGAACTGTAGTTCACACGGCTCTGGAACACACAGCCTGCACTGCCACACACATACAGCCTGTACTGGTGTACACACTGTACTGATGTACACACACAGCCTGCACTGTCACACACAGCCTGCACTGGTGTACACACTGTACTGATGTATACACTGTATTGATGTACACAGCCTGCACTGGCACACACATACAGCCTGTACTGATGTACACACACAGCCTGCACTGTCACACGCACATATAACCCGTACTGATGTGATACCCCTCCCCCCCACACACGCACAAGCGTACTTATTGGACCTCTATTACAGTTAGAGAGATCAAAGATGGGGAATTGCATCTTCTTGCAGTGCAAGAAAGCATTTGATGCAGTAACCACACCAGAGATGAGAGGAACACACAGGGATAATGAACAAAGTGCTCGAGTAGATCAGGGAGTACCTGATATCCAGAAAGCAGAGAATAACAGTAAGGGACGAGACATCAAAATAAGTGACGACTGGGGTCCCTACAAGGCTCAGTACTAGGACCGCTTCTGTTTTTAACAAATGTTACAATCTACGTTTTCCTTGAGGTACATTCTTTGGCTGACTTATAAACTTTATTATGTAGGAGTAATTCAGTGTGTGATGGAATCCATACAAATTGTACATTAATTCCCTTTTCTCGGATTTTTAATTATCTATAAAAGTAACTGGAAGAAAACTAATGATGACAGAAGAGATCAGACATAAGTGCCACTGAAGCCTCAGGAGGCTGCAGATGTGGTCCAACACGTGGTTTTGGAGTTCATTCCAAACAAATGTAAAGTCATACGAACTGGAAATGGTGAGGGAAGATTGAACACAGAGTTCATCTTGGAACAAACTACAAATATCAGCAAAGAAATATGACCTGGGGGTAAACAAAACACCAAGCATATCTCCAGTTACACATAAACCATGTAACGTCAGTGGCATATGCAAGACTGTCTAACTTCTGAACAGCATTTAGGAACTTGACCAGCTTGTATATCCTTCAGAACTTTACACGAGACCCCAGTTTGGAACCCTCAACCTGTCAAGTACCTGTAGAAGGTAGAGTTTTTCGAAGGTTTTCAGCCAGACTAGTACGTGTACCAAGACTGAGAGGAATGCTCTAAGAGGAAATACTGAAGGAAATTAACTTGGCGACCCTAACGGTCAGGAGGATTAGGGAGACATGATTATAAAGAAAAAAATACTGAGAGGAATTGGTAAGGAAGATATGGATAGACTGAATTAAGAGGCCCGGAGTTAGGAAGAGACAGGTGGAAGTTGAAGAGAAAAACTTAATACACAGCTTCAAGAATAGATATGATAAGGCCCACAAGTCCAAAAATCAGAGATACTAATCAAAGTAGGTCATTAGGTGGGACCTGGAGCTGAGTCTAGACTCCCTTAAACACTGCTCAGCAAATGTAAGTAAGTTTATTCAGGTATACACAAATACAGTTACATAGATTATCATACATAGCAGCATATGTGTAGAGAACCCAGGATAACCCAAAAAAAAGTCAGACAGAGTGACTTATTTCCACTGGGGTTCACACACACACATTGTACAAACATTTAGAGATACAATCCGCAATACATGAAAAGTCTTAACAAAAATCTAAATCATTTACTGCAGGGAAACATACTGAGGTAAGTCTGGCAACACACAAACTTCCCGATGCAAATATGGCAACACACATTAAAGTTGCCTCAGCAACACTCGTACAAAGTTGTCTTTCAACACAGAAACAGCCTTACCTCACCAAACACTGCGGAAGCAACAGACCAATACAATTATTGAATGGGGTATCTGAGTACTTCTTGTGCCATCAGTATCAGTATCTCTCTCTCTCTCTCTCTCTCTCTCTCTCTCAGACCATAAGTTTATCATTATTACTATCACCACCTAGACTTAGTGGTAAAACTCGAGAGTTCGTCAACACCACATAGCCATACACATCAATAAATGCCAAACACCACACCTTCATCCCCAAACACTACACACAACTCTACCCAAACAACATACACCACACAAATAATTCTCCACACAAGCACTGCATCACTAAACAAATTAATTCTTCACAAACTTTGCAATAAATGTAAATGTAAAACTAGGTAAGTTAGGAATCAAGAAATAAGCAAACTCATTTAATAAAGGTGACTACAAACTAGAACACCAGGTACTAGGGTGAACAAATTAACCTTAAAAACTCACACCACAAAACAAATCCTCGTGGAAACAATTCATGCTTTTAATGATTTAACTTACCTGGTCAGCTTCGGGTCAGTGTAATGGGCAAAAACCTGCGGAGTGAAGGACCTGGCGAGGCATCCACTCTACCTGTGCTCACTATAGCTGGGGAGGGATGGAGGGGGGGAAAGGAAGGAAGGAAGGAGAGACGGAAAAGCGGAAGGAGGGGAGGGGCGGGAAACGTTCATAGTACTGTACTTGTATATTCGTTTGTCCTTTACCTCCCGGAGCGAGTGAGTGCTGACACCCTTCCCCCACACCACCACCCAACAGTAAGAAGAGTGAGCGAGTATTTTTTTTTTTTTGCAGAGCAAACGACGACACTTCGCTAAGTGCTGAGCTTCACCAGGTCATAATAAAGCGTAACACTGAGCGAAACGTCAAAATACAGACCTGAGTTGCAAACACATACTCTTTACTATTCTATTTTATTGGTAACATTTGGCAGACAAACCTCACACCACCCACGCTGACAAGACAAGAAGGGAGACACCTTCGTGGCGTAAGTTTTACACAGCCATACTGGAGTCCACTCTCACCTGTAGTTCGCTTGCTTTAAATATATACACACGAAAATTTGTTAGAGACAAGCACCAGCCGAGCAGCACAATGACGACGACAGTGGAACTTATCCAGTGCTACTCCAAAGGTGCTTAGCAAAGTTGTTCTCCGAATGTGGCATTATCCACAGGTAGTTACACACGGACACTATCCACAGGTAACTACAAACGGACACTTTCTACTGGTAGCTACAAACGGACACTATCCACAACTTACAATAAAACAGTTACTGGCCAAGCTATACTAATCAAAACACGAGTACAACAAAGAACCTACGACCAAAACCGGTATTTTGTCTCATAATTACGTCACCAGATGCAATTTATAGTAAGGATACACTTTACCCAATACTTGCATAGTTCCGTAGTTTTTTTAAGCATTGATACTTTGTCCAGGATATGACCTCCAGAGAGACCGGAGTTTCGTACAAGCTGCTCTTTGCGGGGGCGGGAAGGACAGTTCATAAAGTTGTACACACGAAGTTGTGCACGCTCAACAGCAGGCTGCTGCTGCTCTGTCATGGCCACAGTAAGGAGATAAAACGCAGACGGTATACGCGAAGTCACTTGAGACGCATGAATTACCAGATGGAAGGAAAGCAGACGTTGTAATCAACGTTGCAGAGAGGCGGTTATAAACTACACACCAGTATCCATATCGTGCATGTACACCGTGTATACCATGTATGTATACTGTGACTGTATACCATACATGTGGTATAAACCTTGGTAATATATACCGACAAATTTGTTTAGAGAGAGACGTTAGCAAACACTAGGATATATTTATTAGGTCCCAGGACCGAAACGTTTTCTGATATGTTCTAGTGTTTGCTCACGTGTCTTTCTAAACCAGACATGTACATATGTATGTAACACCAGAGACAACTGCAAACTGGAGGTGCAAGCCAGGTTGATAAAAAGTGTTGCGGTGTGTCAAGAACTACACACAGACTCAGAGGGTAGAGCTGACATACCTATGACTGGATTCCAGGGTTCTCCTACCCTCACAGCCTGGCCTAAGGCCAGGCTTTCTTGTTGATTGCCTGGTCAACCAGACTTGTGTGCTCGTGGTGCACAGGCCCACGTGGCCGTTACAGGCACCTGCAGCATATATATATATATATAACAGAATATCTATGGGAAATGAGAACAACACCTGGGAAAGGTAACGAAAGTCAGCACGAAGGCATGGTCTGATAAATGGCTACTGGAATTCTATGTCAACAAGTGGAAAGTTACGAATACTGTGGAAGCTGGAAGAGCGAATGTGACGGAGTATTGTCTGGAGGAGAGCGAGGCTACACACCTTGAGTTACGAGGAGCCGGGAGCAAGCACATTATCTAGTGTGATATAAATAGTTTAGAAAACCGACAAGTTGAAGAATGAAACACTTGTGCAACATTTGGGAATCTTTATTGGAGAAACGTTACCTCGATAAACATTTCTAAATATCGTATAAGTATTTCATTCTTCAACAGTACCGAGTACACGGTATCGCCGAAGGCACGTATCAGCAGCACATGCTAGTCTAGCAAACTTGAGAACGGCTTTTTTTGCTGAACCTTAACAGAAAATCATTACGACATGAGTCAGATGGATCCTACAGTATGCTGCTCCTGCCTTGACCCTACACTTGTCAAGTATACGAATAAACCTGAGAAAGGTGACGTAGAAGGAGATGCTGACGGAACTGCATCTGTTGACTTTAAAGAACCAGGGAAGACAAAATAAAGTATAGGGTACTTAAATGACTTGTTAGGTCAGAAAGGGAAGAGGTATTTGGAAGGAGAGGATAAGGAACAAGGAGGTGTAAGTGGAATTTAAAAATGCAGACGAGTAAAAGGGATTCTGGGAGGTACTTCTTCAGCCTCAGATTAAGATGAGGTAGAATCAAATACTATTCACAGTTTAAAGGATATAGGGTAAAGTGAGGCAAATAAACCTCACGTGTGAGGCTCACAGACAGAGTAAAAAACACAGGCTGAACCTCAGCACACACAACTCCTCTCTCCTCTCCCACTCACTCTCTTCCTCATTCCCTACGCTCTCCTTTCTCATACTCTTCCTTCTCTCCCAATCTCTCTCTCTCTTCCTCCTCTCCCACACTAATTTCGTCCTCTCCTATACACTCTTTCTTCTTCTACCTCACTTTTTCTTCCTCCTCTCCCACACTCTTCCTCGTCTCCCATATAATCTTTCTCCTACACTCTCCTCCACCACTTCTCCCGCTCGCTTCAATCCCACTCTTCCTCCTCATCCCTCTTCTCCCGCACTTCCTCCTCCTCTCTCCCACACGTCATCACTCCAAACATTTTCTTGACACCATTCTCAAAGGTAAACTCCCCGAACTTCAAATTAAGATGAAGGGAAGGTCAAGGAAGGTCAGGGAAGGAGAAGGGAAGCTTAGGGAAGGAGAAGGGAAGCTCAGGGAAGGGGAAAAGGAAGCTCAGGGAAGGGGAAAGGGAGCTCAGGGAAGGGGAAAGGAAGTTCAGGGAAGGGGAAGGGAAGCTCAGGGAAGGGGAAAGGGAAGCTCAGGGAAGGAGAAGAGAAGCTTAGGGAAGGGGAAGGGAAGCTCAGGGAAGGGGAAAGGGAAGCTCAGGGAAGGGGAAAGGAAGTTCAGGGAAGGGAAGGAAGCTCAGGGAAGGGGAAAGGAAGCTCAGGGAAGGGGAAAGGAAGCTCAAGGAAGGGAAGGAAGCTCAGGGAAGGGGGAAAGGGAAGCTCAGGGAAGGGGAAAGGAAGCTCAGGGAAGGGAAAGGGAAGCTCAGGGAAGGGGAAAGGGAAGCTCAGGGAAGGGGAAAGGAAGCTCAGGGAAGGGGAAGGGAAGCTCAGGGAAGGGAAAGGGAAGCTCAGGAAAGGGGAAGGGAAGCTCAGGGAAGGGGAAAGGAAGCTCAGGGAAGGGGAAGGGAGCTCAGGGAAGGGGAAAGGAAAGCTCAGGGAAGGAGTATGAGCATCACGTGTTGAAGGTTGTCTCAACGACTCGTTCATCACTACAGAATTTTACTGGTGTTTACAACCCCTAGTTACAGGTCGTCAGGCGCCTCCCAGCCACTCTTACACGCTCATGACCAAGAGGGAGTGGGAAAGGGAGTGGGAGGAGAGGGAGTTGGAGGGGAAGCGAACGACAGGGGGAAGGAGGGAGGGGGAGAGGTTCAGAGATTAGGTAAGACTGGGGAAGGAAGTTGAAATATTTACACAGCATGAAGACTAATGAGGTCATTCAGTGCTTTTGTCAGTGGACCACTGACTACACCCCAGATTTATCAGTGCTGTAGCAGTGAGCCACTGACTACACCCCAGGTTTATCACTGCTGTAGCAGTGAGCCACTGACTACACCCCAGGTTTATCACTGCTGTAGCAGTGAGCCACTGACTACACCCCAGGTTTATCAGTGCTGTAGCAGTGAGCCACTGACTACACCCCAGGTTTATCAGTGCTGTAGCAGTGAGCCACTGACTACACCCCAGGTTTATCAGTGCTGTAGCAGTGAGCCACTGACTACACCCCAGGTTTATCAGTGCTGTAGCAGTGAGCCACTGACTACACCCCAGGTTTATCAGTGCTGTAGCAGTGAGCCACTGACTACACCCCAGGTTTATCAGTGCTGTAGCAGTGAACCACTACAGCCCAGGTTTATCAGTGCTGTAGCAATGGGCCACTGACTACACCCAGGTGTCGCATTGTAGCAGTGGGCCACTGGCTACACCAAGGTGTCTCATTGTAACAGTAGGCCACTGGCTACACCCAGGTGTCTCATTGTAGCAGTGGGCCACTGGCTACACCAAGGTGTCTCATTGTAGCAGTAGGCCACTGGCTACACCCAGGTGTCTCATTGTAGCAGTGGGCCACTGGCTACACCAGGTGTCTCATTGTAGCAGTGGGCCACTGGCTACACCAAGGTGTCTCATTGTAGCAGTGGGCCACTGGCTACACCAAGGTGTCTCATTGTAGCAGTGGGCCACTGGCTACACCAGGTGTCTCATTGTAGCAGTGGGCCACTGGCTACACCCAGGTGTCTCATTGTAGCAGTGGGCCACTGGCTACACCCAAGGTGTCTCATTGTAGCAGTGGGCCACTGGCTACACCAGGTGTCTCATTGTAGCAGTGGGCCACTGGCTACACCAAGGTGTCTCATTGTAGCAGTGGGCCACTGGCTACACCCAGGTGTCTCATTGTAGCAGTGGGCCACTGGCTACACCAGGTGTCTCAACGCTGGTAACGGAGGCAGCGGAGGTGTAGTCAATCAACACAGCTATTCAACCGAGAACATAAATGCTTGAATAACTAATTCATGGAATCAGCTGCGTGTGGGTACGTTACTGAGCTGTGTGTGGGTACGTTACTGAGCTGTGTGTGGGTACGTTACTGAGCTATGTGTGGGTACATTACTGAGCTGTGTGTGGGTACGTTACTGAGCTGTGTGTGGGTACGTTACTGAGCTGTGTGTGGGTACGTTACTGAGCTGTGTGTTGGTACGTTACTGAGCTGTGTGGGTACGTTACTAAGCTGTGTGTGGGTACGTTACTGAGCTGTGTGTGGGTACGTTACTGAGCTGTGTGTGGGTACGTTACTGAGCTGTGTGTGGGTACGTTACTGAGCTGTGTGTGGGTACGTTACTAAGCTGTGTGTGGGTAAGTTACTGAGCTGTGTGTAGGTACGTTACTGAGCTGTGTGTGGGTAAGTTACTGAACTGTGTGTAGGTACGTTACTGAGCTGTGTGTAGGTACGTTACTGAGCTGTGTGTAGGTACGTTACTGAGCTGTGTGTGGGTACGTTACTGAGCTGTGTGTGGGTAAGTTACTGAGCTGTGTGTGGGTACATTACTGAACAGTATGTTTATGTGTGGGTATGTCATGTACTTGCATGTGTGGGGAAGGGGGAGGAAGTGCTCTTCAATGAGCTGTGTACGTATATACGTTCAATTTTGTTTGTGTGTATCTACGTCAAGGTGATGAGTGTGTGTATGTACGTCAAGTTCAACAAACATCGTCTACCGTCTTAAGAGAGGCACCATTACTTCACCATCAGTGCCAACATATCCAAGGCACAACATTCCCAGTGCCAACACATCCCAGGAACTACACTTTCAGTGCCAGCACATCCCAGGAACTACACCAGTTCCGACACATCTCGGGCACTACACCATCAGTGCCAACACATCCCAGGCACTACACCAGTGCCAACACATCCCAGGCACTACACCATCAGTGCCATCACATCCCAGCATTACACCCGTGCCAACACATCCCAGGCACTATACCGTCAGTGCCAACACACCCATGGCACTACACCAGTGCCAACACATACCAGGCACTACACCAGTACCAACACATCCCAGCCACTACACCATCAGTGCTAACACATCGCAGACACTACAGTGCCAGCACATCAAAGACACTACACCGTCAGTGCCAACACATCCCAGGCACTACACCAGTGCCAACACATCCCAGGCACTACACCACAGTGCCAACACATCCCAGGCACTACACCGTCAGTGCCAACACACCCATGGCATTACACCAGTGCCAACACATCCCAGGCACTACACCACTAGTGCCAACACATCCCAGGCACTGTACCATCAGTGCCAACACATCCCAGGCACTACACCAGTGCCAACACATCCCAGGCACTACACCGTCAGTGCCAACACATCCCATACAACGTCAGTGCCAACACATCCCAGGCACTACACCAGTGCCAACACATCCCAGGCACACCTTCAGTGCCTGGGTATAATCTTTCGTGGAAAGAAAAAAAATAATTTAGTTTTATTCGTGTGAAAACAAAAATACCAAATCAAATCCTTGAATAATAATTATTTAGGGAAATAAATTTGCGAAACCTAATGATTTTTTTAAATTCGAACGATTAGGAAAAAATTAATATGTGTATTTTTTCACATTATATACTAAAAAAAATCAGACGGATTTTTTCACATTAAACTAAAATAAATCGGACGGATTTTTTCTACATTACAGTCAGATTTTGAAGGGTGGGAGATCTTCAAGGGAGGGAGGGGTTCTTGGTCCAAAAAACTGGAGCTGCACTCCTCTTTATTGTATCGAACCTAATTACCTCACATTCCCCAGGCGCTGTATTATCCCTACGGGTTTAGTGTTTACCATCCAATTTAATATTGTCCAAGCTAAAACCGACATTCACTCGCCACTGTCCAGAATTAAAAAAAATAAGGAAGCCATAACAGAAATAAGGGTGCCACAACAGAAATAAGGGTGCCACAACAGAAATAAGAGTGCCACAACATAAATAAGGGAGTGAAAAAAGAAATAAGAGTGCCACAACAGAAATAAGGGAGTCAACAGAAATAAGAGTGCCACAACAGAAATAATGATGCCACAACAGAAATAAAGGTGCAACAGAAATAATGGTGCCACAACAGAAGGGTGCCACAACAGAAGAGTGCCACAACAGAAATAATGGTGCCACAACAGAAATAATGGTGCCACAACAGAAATAAAAGTGCTACAACAGAAATAAGGATGCCACAGAAATAAGGATACCACAGAAATAAGGGTGCCACAACATAAATAAAGGTGCAACAACAGAAATAAGGGTTCAACAACAGAAATAAGGGTGCAACAACAGAAATAAGGATACCATAACAAACAAAAATAAGTACCCTAACAGAAATAAGGGTGCTATAACAAAAATAAGGGTGACACAACAGAAACAAAAATAAAGGTGCAAAGGTGCCATAGAAAAATAAGGGTGCCACAACAAAATAAGGTGTCACAAAATAAGGGTCTCACAACAAAAATAAGGGCGCCACAAAAAATATATGTTTGGAGTATACCTGGAGAGGGTTTCGGGGATCAACGCCCCCCGGCCCGGTCTGTGACCAAGCCTCCCGGTGGATCAGAGCCTGATCAACCAGGCTGTTACTGCTGGCCGCACGCAACCACACGAACCACAGCCCGGCTGGTCAGGTACTGACTTTAGGTGCCTGTCCAGCGCCTTCTTGAAGACAGCCAGGGGTCTATTGGTAATCTCCCTTATGTATGCTGGGAGGCAGTTGAACAGCCTTGGACCCCTGACACTTGTGTTGTCTCTTAGCGTACTCGTGGCGCCCCTGCTTTTCATTGGGGGAATGTTGCATCTACTGCCGAATCTTTTGCTTTCGTAGGCAATAATTTTCGAGTGCATATTTGGGACTAGGCCCTCTAGGATTTTCCAGGTGTACATTATGTATTTTTCTCGGCTGCGTTCCAGGGAGTATAAATAAAAAATAAGGATGCCACATCAAAAATGAGGGTTGCACAACAAACAAAAGGTGCCACAACAGAAAAATAAGGGTGCCACAATTAAAGTAAGGGTGCCACGAAAAAACAAAAATAAAGGTGCCACAACAGAAAAATAAGCGTGCCACAATGAAAATAAGGATACCACAAGAAAAATAAGGGTGCCACAAAAATAATGATGCCATAACAAAAATAATGGTGCCATAACAAAAATAAAAGTGCCACAACAAAAATAATGGTGCCACAAAAAAAATAAGGATACCACAACAAAAATAAGAGTGCCACAACAGAAACAAAAATAAAGGTACCACAACAGAAAAAAATAAGGGTGCCACAACAAAAAATAAGGGTACCACAACAAAAATAAGTGCCACAACAGAAATAGAAATAAGGATGCCACAGAAAAAAGGTGCCATAAATGAAACAACAGAAATAAAATTAAAGATGCCAAAATAGAAACAAATAGAAGGGTGTGACAACAAAAACAAAAACAGCCACAAAAAAAGTGCAACAAAAACATCAAAAAGCCACAACAGAAACTAAAAAATCCCACACAAAAAAGGGCATAAAAGCAACAAAAAGCAAGAAATGCCACAACTGACATAGAAATTAAAATATGACGGAAGAGAAATAAAATAAAATCACAACAGAAACAAGAAAACATCAGAACAAAAATAACTAAGAGCCACAATAGCTATAAAGAAAAGAAAACAGAAAAAAGGCCACAACGAAAACAACAGAAATAAAAAATCGCAATAGAAGCAAAAAAACACAAAAGCTAAAAAAAGATCAGAAGCGAAAAAAACACAACAGAAGTAAAACAGAACAGAAACACAAAACAACAGAGGCGAAAAAAAAACAAAAAAGAACAGAAGCGAAAAAAACACAAAACAAGCAAAAAAGAATAGAAACAAAAAAGAACAGAAGCAAAAAAACACAACAGAAGCAAAAAACACAACAGAAGCTAAAAATACAACAGAAACAAAAAAACACAACAGAAGCAAACAACACAACAGAAGAACAGAAGCAAAAAACGCAACAGAAGCAAAAAATAACAGAAACAAAAAAGAACAGAAGCGAAAAAACATAAGAGAGGCTAAAAGAAAAAGAAACAAAAACAACAACAGAAGCAAAAAAACTACAACAGAAGCAAAATCAAAAACAAAAAAAAAAAAACTGAAGCAAAAAGCCACAACAGAAGCAAAAAAATCCACAACATAATTAAAAAAAAAAACACAATAAAAGAAAATATACTACAACAAAAGCAAAAAAAATCCACAAAAGCAAAAAAAAATCCACAAAAGCAAAAAAAAAACAAAAATCCACAAAAACACAAGAAAAATCCAAAACAGAAAGAAATCGTATAAAAATGGTAAACAATTACTTCAAATTAGACACAAACTCTCTCCTATATGTAGATAATGTCTCACAACCAGACTATCTTCATCACCACACTCTCCTCTCATCATCTTTCATTTGCAATGAGAAGGAAGGAGAGAGATAGCACGAGACCGAACACAGGAGGACAAGGAACCGAACACAGGAGGACAAGGGACCGAACACAGGAGGACAAGGGACCGAACACAGGAGAACAAGGTACCGAACACAGGAGAACAAGGGACCGAACACAGGACAAGGGACGGAACACAGGAGAACAAGGGACCGAACACAGGAGGACAAGGGACCGAACACAGAACAAGGGACCGAACACAGGACAAGGGACGGAACACAGGAGGACAAGGGACGGAACACTGGAGAACAAGGGACCGAACACAGAACAAGGGACCAAACACAGGAAAACATGGGACCTAACACAGGAGAACAAGGGACCAAACACAGGAGAACAAGGGACCTAACACAGGAGAACAAGGGACCAAACACAGGAGAACAAGGGACCTAACACAGGAGAACAAGGGACCGAACACAAGAGAACAAGGGACCGAACACAGAAGGACAAGGGATAGAACACAAGAGAACAAGGGACCGAACACAGGAGGACAAGGGACCGAACACAAGAGAACAAGGGACCGAACACAGGACAAGGGACCGAACACAAGAGAACAAGGGACCGAACACAGGAGGACAAGGGACCGAACACAGGAGGACAAGGGACCGAACACAAGAGAACAAGGGACCGAACACAGAACAAGGGACCGAACACAAGAGAACAAGGGACCGAACACAGGAGGACAAGGGACCGAACACAGGACAAGGGACCGAACACAAGAGAACAAGGGACCGAACAAAAAAGAACAAGGGACCGAACACAAGAGAACAAGGGACCGAACACAAGATAACAAGGGACCGAACACATGAAGACAAGCGACCGAACACAGGAGAACAAGGGACCGAACACAGGAGAACAAGGGACCGAACACAGGAGAACAAGGGACCGAACACAGGAGAACAAGGGACCGAACACAAAAGGACAAGGGACCGAACACAGGAGAACAAGGGACGGAACACAGGAGGACAAGGGACCGAACACAGAGAACAAGGGACCGAACACAGCAGAACAAGGGACCGAACACAGGAGAACAAGGGACCGAACACAGGAGAACAAGGGACCGAACACAAGAGAACAAGGGACCGAACACAGGAGGACAAGGGACCGAACACAAGAGAACAAGGGACCGAACACAGGACAAGGGACCGAACACAAGAGAACAAGGGACCGAACACAGGAGGACAAGGGACCGAACACAAGAGAACAAGGGACCGAACACAAGAGAACAAGGGACCGAACACAAGAGAACAAGGGACCGAACACATGAAGACAAGCGACCGAACACAGGAGAACAAGGGGCCGAACACAGGAGAACAAGGGACCGAACACAGGAGGACAAGGGACCGAACACAGGAGAACAAGGGACCGAACACAGGAACAAGGGACCGAACACAGGAGGACAAGGGACCGAACACAAGAGAACAATGGACAGAACACAGGAGAACAAGGGACCGAACACAGGAGAACAAGGGACCGAACACAGGACCGAACACAGGAGAACAAGGGACCGAACACAAGAAAACAAGGACCGAACACAGGAGGACAAAGGACCGAACACAAGAGAACAAGGGACCGAACACAAGAAAACAAGGGACCGAACACAGGAGAAACACGAGACTAACACCACCACCCACATCAACCCACCACCCACTCCACACCACCACCCACACCTACACTACCACCCACACCATCACCCACTCCACACCACCACCCACTCCACACCATCACCCACTCCACACCACCACCCACTCCACACCACCACCCACTCCACGCCACCACTTACTCCACGCCACCACCCACTCCACACCACCCACTCCACACCACCACCCACTCCACACCACCCACTTCACACCACCACCCACTCCACATCACCCACACCACCACCCACTCCATACCACCACCCACTCCACACCACCACCCACTCCACACCATCACCCACTCCACCACACCACCCACACCACCACCCACTCCACACCACCATCCACTCCACACCACCACCCACACCCACACTACCACCCACATTAACAAAGCCACAAAGGTGAAATTTTTTTTCACCCAGTTATTAATTAACCTGGGACACATTTGAATTGTACCCAGCCCTTTGTTCAGAATTTGTTAGAAGCTGAATTTTGTACAGGCAATTAAAAAAAATATGATTTTTTTAATCTGTGAATTTATGAAGAGGTGAATTATTTGAAAAAAAAAATTATAGCTTTTTGATTTATGATTTGTGTGAATTAAATGAGCTCTGTTGTTGCTTTTGTTGATGATGGTATCAATGTTGATGCTGTTGATGATGATGCTTTTGTTGGTGTCATTGTGGTTGTTGATGCAGTTATTGTCACTGTAGTTGTTGATGCAGTTATTGTTGTCACTGTAGTTGTTGATGCAGTTATTGTTGTCACTGTAGTTGTTGATGCAGTTATTGTTGTCACTGTAGTTGTTGATGCAGTTATTGTTGTCACTGTAGTTGTTGATGCAGTTGTTGTCATTGTAGTTGTTGATGCAGTTATTGTTGTCACTGTAGTTGTTGATGCAGTTATTGTTGTCACTGTAGTTGTTGATGCAGTTATTGTTGTCACTGTAGTTGTTGATGCAGTTATTGTTGTTACTGTAGTTGTTGATGCAGTTATTGTTGTCACTGTAGTTGTTGATACAGTTATTGTGGTTATTGATGCAGTTATTGTCACTGTAGTTGTTGATACAGTTATTGTTGTCACTGTAGTTGTTAATACAGTTATTGTTGTCACTGTAGTTGTTGATGCAGTTATTGTTGTCACTGTAGTTGTTGATGCAGTTATTGTTGTCACTGTAGTTGTTGATGCAGTTATTGTTGTCACTGTAGTTGTTGATGCAGTTATTGTTGTCACTGTAGTTGTTGATACAGTTATTGTTGTCATTGTGGTTGTTGATGCAGTTATTGTTGTCACTGTAGTTGTTGATGCAGTTATTGTTGTCACTGTAGTTGTTGATGCAGTTATTGTTGTTATTGTAGTTGTTGATGCAGTTACTGTTGTCACTGTAGTTGTTGATGCAGCTATTGTTGTCACTGTAGTTGTTGATGCAGTTACTGTTGTCACTGTAGTTGTTGATACAGTTATTGTTGTCACTGTAGTTGTTGATGCAGTTATTGTTGTCACTGTAGTTGTTGATGCAGTTATTGCTGTCATTGTAGCTGCTAATGTTACTGTTAATTTAGCTGATGACACAGTTATTATTGATGTTATTGATCTTGCTGATGTCTTTGTTCATGACGTTGAAGTTATTACTGATGTCGTTGATGCTGTAGATATATGACCTATTGATGTTGATGTCGCTGATTTTCCTTACTGAGGTCGTTAATTATGATAGAACTGAAGTGTGCAGATGGAAGACAGGAATAGAGGGGATATAAATAACGCAATAATGGTAGAATTACCGACAAAATATTAGGTAAATGAATAAAGTTGCAACTAATGTGACTTCTTATAGCGGCTTTGTCAGTCCAATACAGAGAAGAACGGTAGAAGATGAGGAGGAGTTTGAGGTAATCAGTCCCTCAGCCTGGAGTCTATGTGTTCAGTCCATCAATCTTGATAAAAGTACAGCATATGCAAGAAGGTACTTGTATACTGCAGACAGGTGAAGTGAAGCAGTGGTAGGCGGAGTCACCAGTGGAAAAATCCACTAGTGGAAACAGGTCATGTCTATAGGTTAGGCGAGCTCTGAAGACTTCCCTGCATCAAGATCCCAAAATGATGCTATGTCTGACAGAGATCATATAAATGGCTGACTCTGGTGACAACGCCTACCACTGCTTCGCCTCACCTGTCTGCAGCATATAAGCCCCTTATCCGCGCATATGCTGTGCAATATAAGCAAAATGGTTATAATCATAATATTTTTTAAAGGGGTGAACCCGTAAGCCAGTGGAAGGCTTCGGTCAGATGACCAAAAGCTCCAGCTGCGGGTCATCATATGACTGAGACCCGCGTCAGGAAACACTTGTCATGTTTCCTGACGACCTTAATACCTACCATGTGCTGTTTTTTTTTTATCAAGATTGATGGACTAAACATATCGACTCCAGGTTGAGGGACTGATTACCTCAAACTACTCCTCATCTTCCACCGTTCTTCTCTGTACTGGACTGACGAAGCCACTGGCTGGCGAAACGTTTCCAGAATAAAGATACCCAAATGTTGTATATGTCTTTTTTATCAGGGTTGATGTAGTGTTCATTTTATTCATCAATGTGTGTCTCTGTTCAATCATCAATAATTTGGAATATTTGAACACACACTGGGAGTTCGGATCAGTTATTGAACACAGTGAGTTCCACCTACTGAATATTTTATGACAATGAATCCCCTCCTCCCCCCACATACCCCACTACCTCCTCCCCCTCCATCCCCATCACCCCTTCTCTTCTTCCCCCCACCCCTCCCCTCCTTCCTCACCCTCAATCCCCCACCATCACTACTTGCATTACCACCCACACCACTCCCAACACCACCCCAACACCACCCCCAACACCACTCCCAACACCACTCCCAACACCACTCCCAACACCACCCCCAACACCACACCCAACACCACTCCCAACACTACCCCCAACACCACACCCAACACCACCCCCAACACCACAATCTCCATCCGGCTCCGTCTGGCTTTCCCATCATCCGGCTTCATCCGGTTCTCCCCTCCACATTTATTAAAGGCAACGTTTCGTTCCGAGTGTCGTCTTCAGTTCTTCAGTCATTAGGACTGAAGAAGCCATTCGGGGCGAAACGTCTCCTTTAATAAGCGTCCTGAACGGTTCAACCATCATCCGGCTCAATCTGGTTCCAGTAATCATGCACCAGTTTGGTTCTGTGGACCCGTGAAAACCGGTATCGTTCCCGAAGACCTGGAGATCACCTGAGATCACTCCCCCATCGATGAATAATGAGGTCAAGGTAATGCCATGTGTCATCAGACCATAAGTAGTGTGAAGGAGTCTTCTACAAGAATGGTATACAACACCGACAAGATGAAAATTTAGACACATGTGCAACATCTACAACAAAGACACCCAGATGTTGCACATGTGTCTAAATTTTCATCTTGTCGGTACTGTATACCATTCTTGTACAACTTGTTAGACACTGCAACATCATGGAATCTTGGTTCAGAGGACATCTACATGACCTTCTTCACGGCTACTACAACTACTACTACAACCTACCCATCCCTTTGGGTATGACCTACTTCCACTGGGAAATCCCGCCTACCAGTGACTATACCCTCGTCTGATACCCGTCCCTTTCCACCTGACGTTAGTATATAAGCACCAACCTCCTTGCCTCTGCTCCAGAATCCACACGACCACGGTGATCTTCACACCAACTCCAAGGCCGAGGGACTGATTACCTCATCTTTTGTAGTATATAGTTCTACTGTCATCAAATTATGTCCTAGAATCTGTATTGATAAAGCCACTGGATGGCGAAACGTCTACATTAAAGATACCCAGATGTTGCACATGAGAAGAGTGTTGGTGTGTGGAGGAGATGTGTATTGGTGTGTGGAAGAGTGTTGGTGTGTAGAGGAGACGAGTGTTGGTGGGAGGAGAGAAGTGTTGCAGCATCACCCTGAGCCATCCGTGGGCAGAAGATCACTGGTGACAGATGAAGTGACGCTGATTGTGGCTGAGGCAGTCACCACTCCAGCGGGTTGCCACCCATCTAGAGAGAGAGAAAAAAAGAGAAACAGAAAGGCAGAGAGAGAAAAATACAGAAAGACAGAGAGAGAGATGAGAATAACGTTAACGATATAACTAAGTTAAAAAAAATACAATAAATGGACTGTGAGCATTATGAGAATGAAGAAGCGTTGAGAAAAAGAAAAAATGAAAGAGAAAGAAATTCCTTCTTTGTCTCCTCCTCACCTCTCATAATCTCCCTCTCCCTCTTCGTTTTTTCTCTCCTCGCCTTCTTCCATCTCACAGAACATAAGAAATATTTAAAAGACTTTAGAAATAACAATGTCAGATAAAGTATCATTTAGAACACACAAAGCGAATGAAGCCGAAACCAGAAGAGATACTAGGGTGGATAATGAGAACTTTCAAAACAAGAGAAATATTGCCATTGGTTGTACTATGCAAATCGCTTGTGCTCTTAATGACTAGAATATTGCTCTGTATTTACAGCTCCATTGAATGTAGGAGATATATCAGACCTACAAAATGGTCTGAGATCGTTTACAATCCGCAGACAGTTAATGAAGCATTTAAGCTGCTGGTAACACCTCAACGTACTTGGAATGTATTCTATGGAGCGAAGAGGAGATCGGTGATAGGATACTGAAGGGCCAGGTCGCAAATCTACAAAACACCATAACAATATACTGGAGTAAGAGTAAAATAAGCCTAGTGAGAAGCATGGGCACCATGAGTACAGTGAGAGAACACTGTATCAACATCCGTAGCTCAAGACTTCAATCAGCTAACAGTTGACTTAAGAACAAGTGTGCAAGTCTTCAATAGAAAACTGTATCACAACTTTCGCTAGTGTCAAAAAGGCAGTAATGACTATGTGGACCAGTGGGCCGCTAACAACAACAGCCTGGCCGAACACAATCAGCAAGGAAGCTTAGCCCCCCCCAAAAAAAAAAAAAAAAAACGGGCTGGGAGGGTAGAAAAGCTCTCGAAATCGGTCTCTCAAAGTTACCAAAAATCTGTATTTCGTGCAAGTTATCTTCCAATGATCATGATTTCCTCCCTATTACAATAATTAAATCGCCAGTGAAGTACGTGAAACAGCGTGTAATATATATATAGGTACCTGACCATGTCATTACACAGTACTAAGTATATATTTGAAGTTTATTTGTGAAGTACTTGCCTAAGTGTACTCTGCCAGAGCTACTCCTCGGCCAGCTCTTCCCTGCTGTGCTTGCTGAACACTCTTCATCACTTAGTGATCCACCTTCGCACGAGTGCATTCCGCTCTTCGCCAATTGAGAGCTTTTATGTGCAGTCTGGTGAGCTTCCTCTAGATCTCTGCTGTTAGGAGCTAGGTCTTCACCAACTGTTTCAGATTTGGCGCACTCCTGGCAACCCAACTTCTGAAGAGGGTAGAACGGAGGAGCCCTTTGTTCCTCTTACTGTTTGTGGTTCAGATGAGGGGCTCCTCTCTTGGATTGTGGCTTCAATGTATCTCCTGTCAGAGGTTGGCCTCTCTCCCTGCCCTCCTTGGATGGTGCCTGAGGTGTGTCTATCGGCAGTGGATGGGGACTAAGTGTTGAGTCCTGGTGATCATCTTGGATAATTTCTAGGAGCATGATTGGGTTCATGCTTCAAGGATGAATGTCTGTACTAACGGGTATAAGACTGAGGCTGGTATTGGTTTTGCTGTCATTAACAAGCGAGGATTCATTTTGTTGTTCTCCAGCTTGTTCCATTCAGTCATGCTGCTTTCCAGATTATTCCACTCAATCATGCTGCTTTCCAATTTGTTCCACTCAATCATGCTGCTTTTCAACTTGTTCCACTCAGTCATACCGCTCTCCAGATTGTTCCACTCAATAATACTTTCTAGATTGTTCCACGCAATCATACTGCTTTCTAGATTGTTCCAAGCAATCATACTGCTTTCCAGATTGTTCAACTCAAGTATACTGCTTTCCAGATTGTTCCACTCAATCATAATGCTTTTCAGTTTGTTCCAATTAATCATGCTAATTTTCAGCTTGTACCATTCAGTCTCAACTGTGTTACAAAAGGAATGATTTCCCATATAATTTCTGGACCAGATTTTTTCAATTTATACTTAGTGTTACTAGTTCTGTCCTGGTACGATAATGTTGCAAGTTCTGTCCTAGTATGATACTGTTGCAAGTTCTGTCCTGGTATGATACTGTTGCAAATTATGTCCTGGAATGATATTGTTGCAAGTTCTGTCCTGGTACGATATTGTTGCAAGTTCTGTCCTAGTATGATACTGTTGCAAGTTCTGTCCTGGTATGATACTGTTGCAAGTTCTGTCCTGGTATGATACTGTTGCAAGTTCTGTCCTGGTATGATACTGTTGCAAGTTCTGTCCTGGTATGATACTGTTGCAAGTTCTGTCCTGGTATGATACTGTTGCAAGTTCTGTCCTGGTACGATACTGTTGCAAGTTCTGTCCTGGTATGATACTGTTACAAGTTCTGTCCTGGTACGATACTGTTGCAAGTTCTGTCCTGGTATGATACTGTTACAAGTTCTGTCCTGGTACGATACTGTTGCAAGTTCTGTCCTGGTATGATACTGTTGCAAGTTCTGTCCTGGTACGATACTGTTGCAAGTTCTGTCCTGGTATGATACTGTTACAAGTTCTGTCCTGGTACGATACTGTTGCAAGTTCTGTCCTGGTATGATACTGTTACAAGTTCTGTCCTGGTACGATACTGTTGCAAGTTCTGTCCTGGTATGATACTGTTGCAAGTTCTGTCCTGGTACGACACTGTTACAATTTCTGTCCTGGGATGATACCGTTGCAAGTTCTGTCCTGGTATGATACTGTTGCAAGTTCTGTCCTGGTATAACAGTGTTATCACTAATCTTTTAATCTTCTTAAGAACAATTCCTGTTATTTGGGATTAAGTTTTTCATCCTTAATTGTCTGACTGACCACCTCAAAAACTACGTCAAGGTAGATGGACTCATCACATCATCTTTACATCCCCACTGCTTTTACTGTCTCCATATTTAGTTACCTCTGTTTTCGACTGAAGAAAACCTTCTCTGTAGGTCTAAACGTTACGGAAATAAAGACCAGAACTAGAGTATTTATATCCAGGCTATAATGTGGAGACCAGATCTACGAAGCACAACTGAGACGAGGCCTGAACAATATTGGCTTGAAGTGCATCTGTGGGACTTCTAGGAGAAAGCGGAGGAAAAAAGGAAGAGGAGAAAGAGGGAAAAAGAAGGAAAAGAAGGAGAATGAGGAAAAGAGGAGAATGAGGAAAATGAAGGAAGAGGAGGAACACTTTTCAAGGCGCATTCTCGTCTCCTGGGCAAACAGTGTTGAACCTTGCCTGCTGTCGACTGAAAGCTTAGAATTAACCCCAATATTTGACTTTGCTCTGACCAAACATCTAGCGCGTGCGCACGCACACATACACGCGCGCGCGCACACACACACACACATATATATACATACATAAAATACGCACATCCATACACACATATACATACTTTCACACACTATACATACCACAACAGCCGTGTCTATCGACAAGTGCCTGTGACAACTAGTAACTACTACCAATATTACTACTACTACTACTACCACACACACACACGATGACAAGTACCTTTAAAATTCATGAACTCTGGGACGAATCTCCACTAAAAGTCAAAGAGTCTGATATTACCTTTCTTGAGACCTGGAAGATGATAGAAGTCTGGTACATTTACTCTGTGCTTCATCAAAGACGTGCACACGCTTCACAAGATTGAATAATAAGAGGCTCCAGCAAACAGTAAACAAGGGTTCAGGCGGCGTTCTTATGACTACGGATTCACTGCAAACTGGACTCGACTTGTGACTGGAGACGTGGAACAAGAACCACTTACGAACGCAGGAGCTCACACTGCTCAGGCAGCTTCCCGAAGAATTGTACATAAATGGTATACAATACCGACAATATGAACAATTAGACACATGCGCAACATCTGGGTATCTTTATTTGTTGACGTTTCACCAACCATTAGCTTCATCAGTCCAATATAAAGAAGAATGGTGAAGATCAGAAGGAGTTTGAGGTAATCAGTCCTTCAGCCTGGAGTCGATGTAATCAGTCCATCAACCTCAAAATAGAACTCTTATCTCATCTCATCTCACGAATAAACGTGAACTACGAGGACTAGAATACGAATACACGTTACGAAAATTACATTCTGCATCACAAGAAGATCAGTGAAACAGAGGAGATATGATCACACCTTACAAGATATTCAGAGAAATAAAACTGATAGAGACAATGAAAGCGGAGGAAACTAGAAGTTCAAATGAGTCAGAGGGTCACGAGTCAGAGTGACACGAGTCAGAGGGACACGAGAGAGAATATCTCCAGTGTGAGAGGGTAATAAACACTGGGAATACGTAAGGCGGCAGCACCTGCAGTGGAGGCCCCATCAATACCTCGACTCAACAGTGGATATAACAGAGAAGACAAGGTGGGCAGGGAGAAAGTTAAACCAGTTAATTTAAGTAATAATGTAAGACCAAGGACTAGACCTCTAATACCCGCATACACAAAACAGGTGATTCATTCATTCATTCATTCATTCATTCATTCATTCATCTCTCTCTCTCTCTCTCTCTCTCTCTCTCTCTCTCTCTCTCTCTCTCTCTCTCTCTCTCTCTCTCTCACACACACACACAGGCAACACGTCACAATCCCTCGTAACATGTATATGATTTATTCTACTGCCGTGGAAAAAACTGGAACACATATGCCACGTTAAACGCTGACTGATTATCCTGTAATGAATACAAAATGTGAAATTTATTTCAAAATAAAACTCGGCGCATTTCAACCATTTCCATCACAAAGGTGCATACCAAAGTTAACTTTACAAAAGTTAACATCACAAAGGGTGCTGACTAAAGTTAACATTACAAAGTTAACACCACAAAGGGTGGTGATCAATGTTATTATTACAAAGGCTGCTGTTGACTAATGTTAACATCACAAAACTGCTGACCAAAGTTAACTTCACAAAGGTGCTGATTAATTTTAACTTCACAAAGGTGCTGATTAATGTTAACTTCACAAATGTGCTGATTAATGTTAACATCACAAAACTGCTGACCAAAGTTAACTTCACAAAGGTGCTGATTAATGTTAACATCACTAAGGATGCTGACCAATGTTAACATCACAAAGGATGCTGACCAAGGTTAACATCACAAAGGTGCTGATTAATGTTAACATCACAAAGGATGCTGACCAAAGTTAACAGCACAAAGGCTGCTGACCAAAGTTAACATCACAAAGGCTGCTGACTAAAGTTAACAGCACAAAGGCTGCTGACCAAAGTTAACATCACAAAGGCTGCTGACCAAAGTTAACATCACAAAGGATGCTGACCAAAGTTAACAGCACAAAGGCTGCTGACCAAAGTTAACAGCACAAAGGCTGCTGACCAAAGTTAACATCACAAAGGCTGCTGACCAAAGTTAACATCACAAAGGCTGCTGACCAAAGTTAACAGCACAAAGGCTGCTGACCAAAGTTAACCACATACAATGTGCTAAACAGTTAACATTAACAAGAGGCACACTGCTATGCTGCATGATAAACCTCCTTGCAAACAATCTTCAGTTTTTAAAGGTAACTCTTTGTTAAATTAAATGATGACCTCGTCCAGGCGACTCAGGTACCTCCAACTTCCTCCCCCTACGGGTTTAACGCCTCTCCATGAGTATGTTACAATCGTCGTGTATATAACTGGTATTACATACAAACAAGAATGTAAGTTAGACACAAAACTCGATTTATGGAAACTTTATTGAGACGTTTCCTTCACCAGGATTTTATAATAATAATAATAATAATAATAATAATAATAATAATAATAATAATAATCTTTATTTCTACAAGTACATGTACAAGGTATACAGTCCTAGCTGACATCAGTGACATACTACTATATAGAAAGCCGCTTGTTATGCTGAGCAATTCGGGCCAATTAGGTCACTTTTGTCCCAGGATGCGACCCACACCAGTTGACTAACACCCAGGTATCTCTTTTACTGCTAGGTGAACACAGACAGCAGGTGTTTTAAGGAAACATGTCCTAATGTTGCCACTCGTACATGGGATCGACCCCCGGACCTCAGTGTGTGGGCTGAGTGCCCTAGTAATCAAGCTACGGGACACCCCAATTGATAAAGTCACCGGTGAGCGAAATGACTTCAAGAAAATGTCATAAACTGCTTGATGTTTCGTAAACAAACAATTTGCTCCCACAAGTACCCAGACAACCGTTTAGAAGAAAAGTCGCATGGTTGGGACAGCCTCCGAGACGAGGCAAGAAAACATGAGGAGGAACACTGCAGCAGGCCTACTGGCCCATGCTAGGCAGGCTTTTTCTCGAACCCCCACAAAAATTTAATAGTTATAATCATAACCATGATTTTTAAAGAGGTGGACCGGTAGGCCAGTGGAAGGCCTCGGTCAGATGACCAAAAGCTCCAGCTGTGGGTCATCATATGACTAAGACCCGCGTCAGGAAACGCTTGTCATGTTTCCTGACAAATATTATACCTAACACAAACCCACTTACAAAAATATTTGTTCAACCAAAGGATGTACCTTGATGACGACGAGGGCTCTTGATATAAGAAATTCCCTTCACCTTCCTCGAATCAAACCGGAATACCTCCCCCTCCCAAGGCGATGTATGACCTCTATGGGTTTAGCGCTTCTTGACAAATATAACAATGTGGTATCAAGGCTAATCCAAAAATCGCTCAAGTTTTAGTTAAAGTGATAAAACAATCGCTCAAGTGTTAGTTAATTTAAATAATCTTTTAAGTGTCAGCACAAGTGCTGTACGTCAAGTGAAGCTTATTTTAAGTGTCAGCACAAGTGCTGTACGTCAAGGAAAGCTTATTTTAAGTGTCAGCACAAGTGCTGTACGTCAAGGAAAGCTTATTTTAAGTGTCAGCACAAGTGCTGTATGTCAAGGAAAGCTTATTTTAAGTGTCAGCACAAGTGCTGTACGTCAAGTGAAGCTTATTTTAAGTGTCAGCACAAGTGCTGTACGTCAAGGAAAGCTTATTTTAAGTGTCAGCACAAGTGCTGTACGTCAAGGAAAGCTTATTTTAAGTGTCAGCACAAGTGCTGTACGTCAAGGAAAGATTATTTTAAGTGTCAGCACAAGTGCTGTACGTCAAGGAAAGCTTATTTTAAGTGTCAGCACAAGTGCTGTACGTCAAGTGAAGCTTATTTTAAGTGTCAGAACAAGTGCTGTACGTCAAGGAAAGCTTATTTTAAGTGTCAGCACAAGTGCTGTACGTCAAGGAAAGTTTATTTTAAGTGTCAGCACAAGTGCTGTACGTCAAGGAAAGCTTATTTTAAGTGTCAGCACAAGTGCTGTACGTCAAGTGAAGCTTATTATAAGTGTCAGCACAAGTGCTGTACGTCAAGTGAAGCTTATTTTAAGTGTCAGCACAAGTGCTGTACGTCAAGGAAAGCTTATTATAAGTGTCAGCCAAGTGCTGTACGTCAAGTGAAGCTTATTTAAGTGTCAGCACAAGTGCTGTACGTCAAGGAAGCTTATTTTAAGTTCAGCACAAGTGCTGTACGTCAAGTGAAGCTTATTTAAGTGTCAGCACAAGTGCTGTACGTCAAGGAAGCTTTGGTTAGTGTCGCACAACTTAACTCAACTATTATAAGTGTACACAAGTGACTGTACTCAATGAAGCTATTAGGGATTCACACAAGTCTTACGCTCAAGGAGAGTTATCCTCATCAAGACTGAGTTAGTGATGACCAACCTCAAGACTGAGTTAGTGATGACCTCAACCTCAAGACTGAGTTAGTGATGACCTCAACCTCAAGACTGAGTTAGGATGACCTCAACCTCAAGACTGAGTTAGTGATGACCTCAACCTCAAGACTGAGTTAGTGATGACCTCAACCTCAAGACTGAGTTAGTGATGACTCAACTCAAGACTGAGCTGTATGACCTCAACCTCAAGACTGAGTTATGTGACCTCAACCTCAAGACTGAGCTTAGATGACCTCAACCTCAAGACTGAGTTATGATGACCTCAACCTCAAGACTGAGTAGTGATGACCTCAACCTCAAGACTGAGAGTGATGACCTCAACTCAAGACTGAGTTGATGACCTCAACCTCAAGACTGAGTTAGTGATGACCTCAACCTCAAGACTGAGTTAGTGATGACCTCAACCTCAAGACTGAGTTAGTGATGACCTCAACCTCAAGACTGAGTTAGTGATGACCTCAACCTCAAGACTGAGTTAGTGATGACCTCAACCTCAAGACTGAGTTAGTGATGACCTCAACCTCAAGACTGAGTTAGTGATGACCTCAACCTCAAGACTGAGTTACTGACTAGATGACCTCAACCTCAAGACTGAGTATGATGACCTCAACCTCAAGACTGAGTTAGTGATGACCTCAACCTCAAGACTGAGTTAGTGATGACCTCAACCTCAAGACTGAGTTAGTGATGACCTCAACCTCAAGACTGAGGGACTGATGACCTCAACCTCAAGACTGAGTTAGTGATGACCTCAACCTCAAGACTGAGGGACTGATGACCTCAACCTCAAGACTGAGTTAGTGATGACCTCAACCTCAAGACTGAGTTAGTGATGACCTCAACCTCAAGACTGAGGTACTGATGACCTCAACCTCAAGACTGAGTTAGTGATGACCTCAACCTCAAGACTGAGTTAGTGATGACCTCAACCTCAAGACTGAGGGACTGATGACCTCAACCTCAAGACTGAGTTAGTGATGACCTCAACCTCAAGACTGAGGGACTGATGACCTCAACCTCAAGACTGAGGGACTGATGACCTCAACCTCAAGACTGAGTTAGTGATGACCTCAACCTCAAGACTGAGGGACTGATGACCTCAACCTCAAGACTGAGGGACTGATGACCTCAACATCAAGACTGAGGGACTGATGATCTCAACATCAAGACTGAGGGACTGATGATCTCAACATCAAGACCGAGGGACTGATGATCTCAACATCAAGACTGAGGGACTGATGATCTCAACATCAAGACTGAGAGACTGATGATCTCAACATCAAGACTGAGGACTGATGATCTCAACATCAAGACTGAGGGACTGATGATCTCAACATCAAGACGAGGGACTGATGATCTCAACATCAAGACTGAGGACTGATGATCTCAACATCAAGCTGAGGGACTGATGATCTCAACATCAAGACGAGGACTGATGATCTCAACATAAGACTGAGGGCATATCTCAACATCAGACTGAGGACTGATGATCTCAACATCAAGACTGGACTGATGATCTCAACATCAAGACGAGACTGATGACTCAACATCAAGACGAGGACTGATGATCTCAACATCAAGACGAGACTGATGATCTCAACATAAGACTGAGACTGATGATCTCAACATAAACTGAGGGACTGATGATCTCAACATCAAGACTGAGGACTGATGACTCAACATCAAGACTGAGGACTGATGATCTCAACATCAAGACTGAGGACTGATGTCTCAACATAAGACGAGGGACTGATGATCTCAACATCAAGACTGAGGACTGATGATCTCAAATCAAGACTGAGAGACTGATATCTCAACATCAAGACTGAGGACTGATGACTCAACATCAAGCTGAGACTGATGATCTCAACATCAAGACCAGGACTGATATCTAACATCAAGACGAGGACTGATGATCTCAACATCAAGATGAGGGACTGATGACTCAAACAAGACGAGGACTGTGATCTCAAATCAAGACTGAGACTATGATCTCAACATCAAGACGAGGACTGATGATCTCAACATCAAGACGAGGACTGATGATTCAACATAAGACGAGGGACTGATGATCTCAACATCAAGACGAGGACTGATGATCTCAACATCAAGACTGAGGACTGATGATCTCAACATCAAGACTGAGGACTGATGATCTCAACATCAAGACCGAGGGACTGATGATCTCAACATCAAGACTGAGGGACTGATGATCTCAACATAAGACTGAGGACTGATGATCTCAACATCAAGACTGAGGACTGATGATCTCAACATCAAGACTGAGGACTGATGATTCAACATCAAGACTGAGGATGATGACTCAACATCAAGACTGAGGACTGATGATCTCAACATCAAGACTGAGGACTGATGATCTCAACATCAAGACTGAGGGACTGATGATCTCAACATAAGACTGAGAGCTGATGATCTCAACATCAAGACGAGGGACTGATGACTCAACATCAAGACTGAGGACTGATGATCTCAACATCAAGCTGAGACTATGATCTCAACATGAAGACTGAGAGACTGAGATCTCAACATCAAATGAGACTGATGATCTCAACATCAAGACTGAGAGACTGATGATCTCAACATCAAGACTGAGGACTGATGACCAAATCAAGCTGAGGGACTGATGATCTCAACATCAAGACGAGGACTGATTATCTCAACATCAAGACTGAGGACTGATGATCTCAACACAAGATTGAGGGCTAGATCTCAACATCAAGACGGACTTGATCTCAAATCAAGACTGAGGACTAGATCTCAACATCAAGACGAGGGACTGATGATCTCAATCAAGACTGAGGACTGATGATCTCAACATCAAGACCGAGGGACTGATGATCTCAACATCAAGACGAGGACTGTATCTCAACATCAAGACGAGACTGATGATCCAACATCAAGACGAGACTGATGATCTCAACATCAAGACGAGGGACTGATGATCTCAACATCAAGACTGAGGACTGATGATCTCAACATAAGACTAGGACTGTGATCTCAACATCAAGACTGAGGACTGATGATCTCAACATCAAGACTGAGAGACTGATGATCTCAACATCAAGACTGAGACTGATGACCAACATCAAGACAGGACATGACCAACCCTGAGGACTTACTCAACATCAAGACTGAGACTGATGATCTCAACAAGACGAACTGATGATTAATAAGATGAGGACGATACTCAACAAGCTGAGACTGATCTCAAATCAAGACTGGAATGATCCAATGGACTGAGGACTGATGATCTCAACATCAAGACTGAGGACTGATGATCCAACATCAAGACTGAGACAGATCACATCGACGAGACTGGACTCAACATCGCAGACAATCCAATAGACAGACTGAACCACATCAGACTAGGGACTGATGACCAACATAGATGAGTGGATCCAAACAAGACGGACTTGATAAATAAGACGGACTGATCCAACATCAAGACTGAGGACTGATGATCTCAACATCAAGACTGAGGACTGATGATCTCAACATCAAGACTGAGGGACTGATGATCTCAACATCAAGACTGAGGACTGATATCTCAACATCAAGACTGAGGACTGATGATCTCAACATCAAGACTGAGGACTGATGATCTCAACATCAAGACTGAGGACTGATGATCTCAACATCAAGACTGAGGACTGATGATCTCAACATCAAGACTGAGGGACTGGATGATCTCAACATCAAGACTGAGGGACTGATGATCTCAACATCAAGACTGAGGACTGATGATCTCAACATCAAGACGAGGGACTGATGATCTCAACATGAAGACTGAGGACTGATGATCTCAACATCAAGACTGAGGGACTGATGACTCTCAACATTCAAGACTGAGGACTGATGACTCAACATCAAGACTGAGGAAAAAAGACTGAGGGACTGATGATCTCAACATCAAGACTGAGGGACTGATGATCTCAACATCAAGACTGAGGGACTGATGATCTCAACATCAAGACTGAGGGACTGATGATCTCAACATCAAGACTGAGGGACTGATGATCTCAACATCAAGACTGAGGGACTGATGATCTCAACATCAAGACTGAGAGACTGATGATCTCAACATCAAGACTGAGAGACTGATGATCTCAACATCAAGACTGAGAGACTGATGATCTCAACATCAAGACTGAGAGACTGATGATCTCAACATCAAGACTGAGAGACTGATGATCTCAACATCAAGACTGAGGGACTGATGATCTCAACATCAAGACTGAGAGACTGATGATCTCAACATCAAGACTGAGGGACTGATGATCTCAACATCAAGACTGAGAGACTGATGATCTCAACATCAAGACTGAGGGACTGATGATCTCAACATCAATACTGAGGGACTGATGATATCAACATCAAGACTGAGAGATTGATGATCTCAACATCAAGACTGAGGGACTGATGATCTCAACATCAAGACTGAGGGACTGATGATCTCAACATCAAGACTGAGGGACTGATGATCTCAACATCAAGATTGAGGGACTGATGATCTCAACATCAAGACCGAGGGACTGATGATCTCAACATGAAGACTGAGGGACTGATGACCAAACCCTACGTCTTCAATTCCTCTACTCTTCCAGCACTGTATTGTACTGAAGATTCCTGCAGGGCAGGCGAAACCCTTCATTATTAAGGATACATAGTGATATACATGTATCTCACACAGTAACTGGCCAGTATTATAAATAATCAGTAATATGATACACCTCTGTGACCTTATAGAGGAAAACTCAAGTCAGTGTACATGTAATCCTATATAATAATTTTAATTTTCATATTTTCATAATACTGAGAGAGAGAGAGAGAGAGAGAGAGAGAGAGAGAGAGAGAGAGAGAGAGAGAGAGAGAGAGAGAGAGAGAGAGAGCAGCAAGCTTCTATACCACAAGACGGACAGAAAGCAGCAACTTCACTCTGGCTGTAACCTTCTCCAGAACATCACTTCATCTGAGGTCATTTATCCCCAGGATGACTCGAGTCTGGAACACATTCGTACAGCATTATGATGTCAACGAGATAAAGTCAGTTGATCAAATGAAAATGCTGGTCCACAGATGGCTCCAACTTCATCCTGTTCCCTAATTGTATGTTTCATAACAATAAAAATGCTTTCAAATGAGCTGATGTAGATAACAGCTCTTAGCTTGTCAATAAAGTTAAGAATCCTTAACTTGTCAATAAAGTTAGGGATCCCTAACCTAACCTTGTCAAACCCTGTGTAAAGAGAGAGAGAGAGAGAGAGAGAGAGAGAGAGAGAGAGAGAGAGAGAGAGAGAGAGAGAGAGAGAGAGAGAGAGATTGGGCAGGCTCGTGATTTTTTGTCTGGTGTATAAAGACTCGGGAAGTCGAAAGTTGTACACAAATATGCATCATCATCATCATCGTCATCATTACCATCATCATAATCATCATCATCGTCATTACCATCATCATAATCATCATCAACGGCTCCACCACCACCTACTTTATCATGGAAAGCACTGCCTCCCCGCTCAACTACCCCACCACCACCCAGTACCTCCACCACCATCATCTCTAACGCCCCTCAACCCCTACCAATATCATCATTACCACCAATGCAACTACTCCCCCCCCATCATCACCCAAGGCGGCGAACGCAACATGCAGGAGAAAACATGATAACTGGATGTAAACCCATCAGTCACCAGGATAACTAGATGTGAACACATCACCAGGACAACTACATGTAAACACATCACCAGGACAACTACATGTGAACACATCACCAGGACAACTACATGTGAACACATCACCAGGACAACTACATGTGAACACATCACCAGGACAACTACATGTGAACACATCAGCAGGACAACTACATGTGAACACATCACCAGGATAATTACATGTGAACACATCAGCAGGATAACTACATGTGAACACATCAGCAGGATAACCACATGTGAACACATCACCAGGATAACTACATGTGAACACATCACCAGGACAACTAGATGTGAACACATCCCCAGGATAACTACATGTGAACACATCACCAGGACAACTATATGTGAACACATCACCAGGATAACTACATGTGAACACATCACCAGGACAACTATATGTGAACACATCACCAGGATAACTACATGTGAACACATCACCAGGATAATTATATGTGAACACATCACCAGGATAACTACATGTGAACACATCACCAGGATAACTATTGCAAATGTGAACACAACACAGTCACCAGGATAACTATTGCAAATGTGAACACAACACAGTCACCAGGATAACTATTGCAAATGTGAACACATCACCAGGATAACTATTGCAAATGTGAACACAACACAGTCACCAGGATAACCATACCTTTACACATCATGGTCATCAGGATAACTAGACAAGAATCTTGACTAACGATGCAAGACTATCATTTAAAAATAGCAATCAGGTTGAGTGTATAGATTTACAAGGAGATTGAATTGAAGTGAGCAAATGGAACGACATCAATGAGGGAATTAAACGTAAGTCAGACCTAAGTAATTACAATGAGAGAATAATGCAAGTGACGCAGATGTAACCAGTCTCGATGTAAATGAATGGTATACAATACCGTCCAAATAAAGAATTAGACATGTGCAGCATCTGGGTATCTTTATTGTAGACGTTTCGCCATCCAGTGCCTTTATCAATACAAATTCTAGGACATAATGTGAAGACAGTTGAACTCTATACAAAAGATTAAGTAATTAGTCCCCCAGCCAAGGCTGAGGGACAAGAACGGAAGGGGACTCAAACTGCGGTCCTGAGAGCATCAGGTCCAACCACTGAGCCATGAAACTTACAACAGGAAGATTTCACAAGCTAACACTTTTGTGACAAGTTTGTATGAGCGGCATCAAGTGTAACCCTACTGTGTCTTTCCACAGCCCCTAAAACTTTCACGGTACATCTATTCTCACACCTCTCAAAGCCACATTGTCCATAAACTTAAGATAACTCGTACTGAACGACTGTCAATGAATAAACAGAAGAATGGATGTGGACTTGAACCAATTTTCTGTTTATTCATCGAGAGTCCTTCATTACAACTTATCTTCGGTTTATGCTCAATAATTCTTAACAACAGAGACTTGAGTAGTCTAAGGAAACAAAGTCAACCCAAGTAACACAATGGATTCAAGAGTGTTGAAATATGAATTGCAACGGATCACTGAAGGTACTGGAAATTCTCTTCATGGGAGGACAAAAGAGGACATAATGTGAGAATAAAAGTTAAAAAACGACACAATAAAACAGTATAACCGTTTCAGAAGCAGTTTGAGGGAGAAGCAGCAGTTTGAGGGAGAAGAAGCAGTTTGAGGAAAAAGAGGAAGTCCCAACACGAAGTTATTTAAAATGTGCTTACAGAAGTGTCATCATGAAGGGTCTGTGGTGGCCTCACTTCCAGAACGGGTGTGCCAAAGTACCAGTATCGGCATCGGCCTAAAATTGAGTATCGATATCGGTATGAACAAAAATTTTGTTATAGTCCCATCACTACTCCAGGAGGAGACTATTTACATATTAATGGTATACAATACCGACTAGCTGAAGACTAAGACATGTGCACACTTGGGTATCTTTATTTCTAATAGGTTTCTCCTTCACAACAGACTTCTTCAGTCGAATACAGGCGGATATAACACTGGAGACTGAAAGTTAGTAGCAGTTTTGACGTGATCAGTCCCTCAGCCTTGGTATGAGGTGGTCACTTCCTCAAACTTAAAACATATGCATGCAGCCAGACCTTATATACTACAGCAGATGTGAGGTGAAGCAAGTGGAGGTGACACCACAAGTGAATGTGGCCCACATGTGGAAGGCTGACAAACTGATCACCTCAAAACAACTACTACTGTCTCATGTTTTCATTCGTCTGTTTTCTACTGAAACCTATGTGCAATGAGGATACCCAAGTGTTGCACACATGTCAAAAACGAAACTCTTTATGCCACTACTTAAAAATTTCATGAAAAAAAAAAGAAACGAATTTAAGCCAGACAGAAGCCACGATCATAACTACCAGCGAAAATTTCGTAACAATAAAACTAAGATCCGCTGCTGCTGTATCTACGCACTGTGACTTTCCATTAAAGACCATCTGAGTGAGTACTGAATACATTGTTGTTGCTGACTGGTGTATAGCAACAATGTCAACCTACCCAACTGTGCAAGCCATTCTGTGAGGTAGTGCTCAGGCTGTATACCAAGCATCATCATGCTACTTTATGATGGTATCCCTTATGCTCCTTCATGATGGTATCCCTAATGCTACTTTACGATGGTATCCTTCATGCTCCTTCACGATGGTATCCCTCATGCTCCTTCGTGATGGTATCCCTTATGCTCCTTCGTGATGGTATCCCTCATGCACCTTCATGATGGTATCCCTCATGTTCCTTCATGATGGTATCCCTCATGCTCCTTCATGATGGTATCCCTCATGCTCCTTCATGATGGTATCCCTCATGCTCCTTCATGATGGTATCCCTCATGCTCCTTCATGATGGTATCCCTCATGCTCCTTCATGATGGTATCCCTCATGCTCCTTCATGATGGTATCCCTCATGCTCCTTCATGATGGTATCCCTCATGCTCCTTCATGATGGTATCCCTCATGCTCCTTCATGATGGTATCCTCATGCTCCTTCATGATGGTATCCCTCATGCACCTTAATGATGGTATCCTCATGTTCCTTCATGATGGTATCCTCATGTCTCATGATGGTATCCATCATGCTCTGCATGATGGTATCCTCATGCTCTTTCATAATGGTATCCTCATGCACCTTCATGATGGTATCCTCATGCCCTTCATGATTGTATCCTCATGCTCCTTCATGATGGTATCCTCATGCTCCTTCATGATGGTATCCTCATGCTCCTTCATGATGGTATCCTCATTCTCCTTCATGATGGTATCCTCATGCTCCTTCATGATGGTATCCTCATGCTCCTTCATGATGGTATCCTCATGCTCCTTCATGATGGTATCCTCATGCTCCATGATGGTATCCTCATGCTCCTTCATGATGGTATCCTCATGCTCCTTCATGATGGTATCCCTCATGCTCCTTCATGATGGTATCCCTCATGCTCCTTCATGATGGTATCCCTCATGCTCCTTCATGATGGTATCCCTGACTGATCCAGTGTTCGAGATCAACTAAAAATAGTCAAATAATTTTCCACATATTCCTGGTTGATCATTCTGAGGAGAAAAATATAGGGAGGATTATCCGTGTATTGGATACCGTGGAGGTGGCTGACAGTGTGGTGGTGGCTGACGTCAAGTCTGACAGTGTGGTGGAGGTGGCTGACGTCAAGTCTGATAGTGTGGTGGAGGTGGCTGACGTCAAGTCTGACAGTGTGGTGGAGGTGGCTGACGTCAAGTCTGACAGTGTGGTGGAGGTGGCTGACGTCAAGTCTGATAGTGTGGTGGAGGTGGCTGACGTCAAGTCTGACAGTGTGGTGGAGGTGGCTGACGTCAAGTCTGATAGTGTGGTGGAGGTGGCTGACGTCAAGTCTGATAGTGTAGTGGAGGTGGCTGACGTCAAGTCTGACAGTGTGGTGGAGGTGGCTGACGTCAAGTCTGATATTGTAGTGGAGGTGGCTGACGTCAAGTCTGACAGTGTGGTGGAGGCTGACGTCAAGTCTGACAGTGTGGTGGAGGTGACTGACGTCAAGTCTGACAGTGTGATGGAGGTGGCTGACGTCAAGTCTGACAGTGTGGTGGATGTGGCTGGCGTCAAGTCTGACAGTGTGATGGAGGTGGCTGACGTCAAGTCTTACAGCACCTGTCCACAGCAGACAGCACCTGTCCACAGCAGACAGCACCTGTCCACAGCAGACAGCACCTGTCCACAGCAGACACAGCGCCTGTCCACAGCAGGCACTGCACCTGTCCACAGCAGACACTGCACCTGTCCACAACAGACACAACACCTGTCCACAGCAGGCACTGCACCTGTCCACAGCAGACACAGCACCTGTCCGCAGCATGCACAGCACATGTCCGCAGCAGGCACAGCACCTGTGTAAATAAGAAATGAACCTGTGGAGACTTAATCACAACATACAAGATACTCGAAGGAATCAAGAAAGCAGAAACAGACCACAAAGTAACAACTTGGACCACAGGGTCAAAGACTAATTTAAAGACCTGAGCGAGTCATGAGGATGTCAGGAAGTATTTCTACAGTCAGGGAAGATAGAAAGTGGAGCGCTCTGGCGTAGAAAGTGGAGACAGTAGATCCAATGCACAGTTTTAAGAATAGGTATGATATGCCACACGAGGACAAGAATTAAAAGACACTTCTTAAGACACTGAGAGGTGGGACCAGGAACGGAGGCTCGACCCTGCAAACAACTCTATCAGTGAATAAACACCACAAGTGAATAAACACTATCAGTGAATAAACACTACCAGTGAATAAACACTATCAGTGAATAAACACTACCAGTGAATAAACACTACCAGTGAATAAACACTATCAGTGAATAAACACTACCAGTGAATAAACACTATCCGTGAATAAACACTATCAGTGAATAAACACTATCAGTGAATAAACACTATCCGTGAATAAACACTACCAGTGAATAAACACTATCAGTGAATAAACACTATCCGTGAATAAACACTACCAGTGAATAAACACTATCAGTGAATAATCACTATCAGTGAATAAACACTATCAGTGAATAAACACTACCAGTGAATAAACACTATCAGTGAATAAACACTATCCGTGAATAATCACTATCAGTGAATAAACACTACCAGTGAATAAACACTATCAGTGAATAAACACTATCAGTGAATAATCACTATCAGTGAATAAACACTACCAGTGAATAAACACTATCAGTGAATAAACACTATCAGTGAATAAACACTATCAGTGAATAAACACTACCAGTGAATAAACACTACCAGTGAATAAACACTATCAGTGAATAAACACTACCAGTGAATAAACACTATCCGTGAATAAACACTATCCGTGAATAAACACTATCCGTGAATAAACACTACCAGTGAATAAACACTATCAGTGAATAAACACTATCAGTGAATAAACACTATCAGTGAATAATCACTATCAGTGAATAAACACTATCAGTGAATAAACACTACCAGTGAATAAACACTATCCGTGAATAAACACTATCCGTGAATAAACACTATCCGTGAATAAACACTATCCGTGAATAAATACTACCAGTGAATAAACACTATCAGTGAATAATCACTATCAGTGAATAAACACTACCAGTTAATAAATATGAGAATAATTGAACACATTCATATATCAGTAACAGAAATACCAGTGTCACAAACATGAGGCAGCTAGGTCAATATATACCCTGTCTCCTCCCACCTACCACAAGCTCCCACATCCCTGTCTCCTCCCACCTACCAGAAGCTCCCACATCACTGTCTCCTCCCACCTACCACAAGCTCCCACATACCTGTCTCCCACCTACCGCAAGCTCCCACATCCCTGTCTCCCACCTACCACAAGCTCCCACATCCCTGTCTCCTCCCACCTACCACAAGCTTCCACATCCCTGTCTCCCACCTACCATAAGCTCCCACATCCCTGTCTCCTCCCACCTACCACTAGCTCCCACATCACTGTCTCCTCCCACATCCCTGTCTCCTCCCACCTACCACAAGCTCCCACATCCCTGTCTCCTCCCACCTACCACAAGCTCCCACATACCTGTCTCCTCCCACCTAGCACAAGCTCCCACATCCCTGTCTCCCACTTACCACAAACTCCCACATCCCTGTCTCCTCCCACCTACCACAAGCTCCCACATCCCTGTCTCCTCCCACCTACCACAAGCTCCCACATCCCTGTCTCCTCCCACCTACCACAAGCTCCCACATCACTGTCTCCCACCTACCACAAGCTCCCACATCCCTGTCTCCTCCCACCTACCACAAGCTCCCACATACCTGTCTCCCACCTACCACAAGCTCCCACATCCCTGTCTCCCACCTACCACAAGCTCCCACATCCTTGTCTCCTCCCACCTACCACAAGCTCCCACCTCTCACTCCCAGCTCCACATCTTCTCCTCCACCCACAGCTCCCACATCACTGTCTTCCACCACCACAAGCTCCATCACTGCTCTCCACCTACCACAAGCTCCCACATACCTGTCTCCTCACCTACCACAAGCTCCCACATCCCTGTCTCCCACCTACCACAAACTTCCACATCACTGTCTCCTCCCACATCCCTGTCTCCTCCCACAAGCTCCCACATCCCTGTCTCCTCCCACCTACCACAAGCTCCCACATCCCTGTCTCCTCCCACCTACCACAAGCTCCCACATCAATGTCTCCTCCCACCTACCACAAGCTCCCACATCCCTGTCTCCTCCCACCTACCACAGCTCCCACATCCCTGTCTCCTCCCACCTACCACAAGCTCCCACATCCCTGTCTCCTCCCACCTACCACAAGCTCCCACATACCTGTCTCTTCGCACCTACCACAAGCTCCCACATACCTGTCTCCTCCCACAAGTTCCCACCCTCCTGCCTCCTCCCACAAGTTCCCACCCTCCTGTCTCCTCCCACCTACCACAAGCTCCCACATACCTGTCTCCTCCCACAAGTTACCACCCTCCTGCCTCCTCCCACAAGTTCCCACCCTCCTGCCTCCTCCCACAAGTTCCCACCCTCCTGTCTCCTCCCACAAGCTCCCACATACCTGTCTCCTCCCACCGACCACAAGTTCCCACCCTCCTGCCTCATCACACCCACACTCCTCCCACTTCCTCCTCACTCACCTCCTCCCACTTCCTCCTTCCTCCTCCCACTTCCTCTCCTCACCCTCCCTTCCTCTACACCATTCACTCACCTCCTCCCATTCCTCTTACACTCACACTCCTCCCACTTCCTCCTTACTCCACACTCCTCCCATTTCCTCCTTACACTCACACTCCTCCCACTTCCTCCTCACACTCCTCCCATTTCCTTCTTACACTCACACTCCTCCCACTTCCTCCTCACACCCACACTCCTCCCATTTCCTCCTTACACTCACACTCCTCCCACTTCCTCCTCACACCCACACTCCTCCCACTACCTCCTCACATTCCTCCCACTACCTCCTCGCATTCCTCCCACTACCTCCTCACACACAGAAACCAGTGTGTGTGTGTGTTAGTTACCATTTTGTCCTAGGCACATGTCGATTAGACACTAGGCCTGTTGTATGTATGTATGTATGTGTGTGTGTGTGTAACGAAACACTTCGAAATGTTTCGGCCCCGCTGGGAATTGAACCCGGGCCCTCCGTGCGTGAAGCAAGAGCGCTAGCCACCATGCCATCGGGGCGTGTGTGTTAGTTACCATTTGTCCAAGGCACATATCGGTTAGATACTAGGCCTGTTGTATATGTGTGTGGTTGTGTGTGTGTGTGTGTGTGTGTGTGTGTGTGTGTCACATACATTTTAAGCTAATTATCATGTCTACTTCAAGTCAGAATTTAGACACACTCAATATTTCAGACTTTAGCAATGAATCGATTTGGGAGGTGTCTGGGAGAATACTGGAGATGAGTGGGATGTGTCTGGGAGAGTATTGGAGATGAGTGGGAGGTGTCTGGGAGAGTACTGGAGATGAGTGGGAGGTGTCTGGGAGAGTACTGGAGATGAGTGGGAGGTGTCTGGGAGAGTACTGGAGATGAGTGGGAGGTGTCTGGGAGAGTACTGGAGATGAGTGGGAGGTGTCTGGGAGAGTACTGGAGATGAGTGGGAGGTGTCTGGGAGAGTACTGGAGATGAGTGGGAGGTGTCTGGGAGAGTACTGGAGATGAGTGGGAGGTGTCTGGAGAGTACTGGAGATGAGTGGGAGGTGTCTGGGAGAGTACTGGAGATGAGTGGGAGGTGTCTGGGAGAGTACTAGAGATGAGTGGGAGGTGTCTGGGAGAATACTGGAGATGAGTGGGATGTGTCTGGGAGAGTACTGGAGATGAGTGGGAGGTGTCTGTGAGAGTACTGGAGAGGAGTGGGAGGTGTCTGAGAGAGTACTGGAAAGGAGTGGGAGGTGTCTGGGAGAGTACTGGGGAGGAGTGGGAGGTGTCTGGGAGAGTACTGGAGAGGAGTGGGAGGTGTCTAGGAGAGTACTGGGTTGGAATGGGAGGTGTCCCAGCCTCCACAGACAAGCCTCTACAGACAAGCATCCACAGACAAACCTTCACAGACTAGTCCCGGAGCTAAGGGGTATGTCCTACGAGGAGAGGTTAAGGGAAATCGACCTGACGACACTGGAGGACAGGAGAGAAAGGCGGGACATGATAACGACATATAAAATACTGAGAGGAATTGACAAGGTTGACAGAGACAGAATGTTCCAGAGATGGGACACAGCAACAAGGGGACACAGTTGGAAGTTGATGACTCAGATGAATCACAGGGATGTTAGGAAGTATTTCTTCAGTCACAGAGTTGTCAGGAAGTGGAATAGCTTGGGAAGAGATGTAGTGGAGGCAGGTTCCATACATAGCTTTAAGGAGAGGTATGATAAAGCTCATGGCGCAGGGAGAGTGACCCAGTAGCGGCCAGTGTAGAGGCGGGGCCAGGAGCTATGTCTCGACCCCTGCAACCACAACTAGGTGAGTACAACTAGGTGAGTACAGACAAGCCTTCACAGACAAGCCACCACAGACAAGCCTTCACAGACAAACCTCCACAGACAAGCCACCACAGACAAACCTCCACAGACAAGCCCCCCCCCCCCCCAAAAAAAAAAAAAAGATGTCAGAGATGGACACAGCACAAGGGCTCACAGTTGAAGTTGAGCTCAGATGAATCACAGGATGTTAGAAGTTTCTTCAGTCACAGAGTTGTCAGAAGTGGAATAGCTAAAGAGAAGCGTTCCACAACAAGCTTTGGAGAGATAAAGCCATCGCAGAGGACAGTAGCGCCAGTTAGGCGCCAGACATGTCCGACCCTGCAACCACAGACTAGTAGTACACTGGTGAGTCACAGACAAGCCTTCACAGACAAGCCTCTCACAGACAAGCCCCACAGACAAGCCTTCACAGACAAGCCTCCACAGACAAGCCTTCACAGACAAGCCTTCACAGACAAGCCTTCACAGACAAGCCTCTACAGACAAGCCTCCACAGACAAGCCTTCACAGACAAGCCCCACAGACAAGCCTTCACAGACAAGCCTCACAGCAACAAGACAAGCCTCTACAGACAAGCCTCCACAGACAAGCCTCACAGACAAGCCACCACAGACAAGCCTTCACAGACAAGCCACCACAGACAAGCCTTCACAGACAAGCCACCACAGACAAGCCTTCACAGACAAACCTCCACAGACAAGCCACCACAGACAAGCCACCACAGACAAGCCTTCACAGACAAACCTCCACAGACAAGCCACCACAGACAAGCCACCACAGACAAGCCTTCACAGACAAACCTCCACAGACAAGCTACCACAGACAAGCCTTCACAGACAAGCCTCCTCAGACAAGCCTCCTCAGACAAGCCTCCACAGACACAACTAAGGGTAACTTCCATCAATGTATTCCATATTTTTCCTCAGTAGTTTCTTCCTTTTTCATCAAGTGTAGTTTGAGACTTTCAGAGATGTTCTCGGGTGCCTGCTTTTGTAGCTCTCAATAGTTCCATCACAGCGATACTACCACAACAGAGAGGTCATTACACGGCTACTTTCAGTAATCCTCCAGTAATACCATTGCAGCAGAGACCCTGCCTTGTCTACTTAATCTCACACTAATGCCCTCAAAGCAACCTTCTCAGGTAATTTAAGTAATCCCTCCTATAATTTTTAAAGGGGCGGACCGGCAAGCCAGCGGAAGGCCTCGGTCAGATGACCAGAAGATCCAGTGGCAGTTCATCATATGACTAAGACCCACGTCAGGAAACACTTGTCCTTTTTCCAGACAAACATTACCTAATCTAACTCCCTAGTAGTGTCATCACGAGAGAGAGAGAGAGAGAGAGAGAGAGAGAGAGAGAGAGAGAGAGAGAGAGAGAGAGAGAGAGTGAGAGTGAGAGAAAGAGTGAGAGAGAGAGAGGAGAGAGAATGAGAGAGAGAGTGAGAGTGAGTGTGAGAGAGGAGTAGAGGAGAGTGAGAGAGAGAGAGAGAGTGAGAGTGAGAGTGAAGAGAGGAGAGAGAGAGAGAGAGAGAGAGAGAGAGAGAGAGAGAGAGAGAGAGAGAGAGAGAGAGAGAGAGAGAGAGAGAGTGAATTAAGCCCTATCGTAGAAACCACTTCCTAGTCTCCACAATTCACAAACATTCATAAAATCTTTACCTCTCCACCACGGTGATATATCGGACGGTTCTTGGGATTTTTCTGAATGCTATATTATTGTGCTGAAGGCTGCCAGTTTTTAACGTTGAATGCTATACGTATTTTACCTGGGAATGGTGGAGGTATTTCCCGGTGCGCCACCATTCACGCCGCAGAATGGCGAACCAATTGCCACAATAGTGGCCCGTCGACGATAAATATCACAACGATGGAAATATGAGCGAGGAAGAAGTAAACGAGAGCGGTGATCAGATGTTATTTCTGCTCGACAAGTACTGTGAAGTTTACAATTGACGGCAGTGGAGTCTGCTGTAGTATTGTGAAGTTTACCCTTGACAGTAGTGGAGTCTGCTGTAGTATACACTATTATTGTGAAGTTTACCCTTGACAGTAGTGGAGTCTGCTGTAGTATACACTAGTATTGTGAAGTTTACCCTTAACAGTAGTGGTCTGCTGTAGTATACACTAGTATTGTGAATTTACCCCAGTAGTGGCTGAACACAGATTGTTCCTTACATAGTGGCCCGTCGAGTAAATATCACTAGATGGAAATATGAACAGTATGCGAGAAGTAACACAGAGGGTATGCAGATGTTATCTCTGTAGTACAAGTATGTGAAGTTTACATTGACAGTGGGTCTGCTGTAGTATTAGATGAAGTTTACCCTTAACAGTAGTGGTCTGCTGTAGTATACACTAGTATTGTGAAGTTTACCCTTGACAGTAGTGGTCTGCTGTAGTATACACTAGTATTGTGAAGTTTACCCTTGACAGTAGTGGAGTCTGCTGTAGTATACACTAGTATTGTGAAGTTTACCCTTGACAGTAGTGGAGTCTGCTCCTGCAGATTATTATTATTATTATTATAATTATTATAGAAGTGAAAAAATAATGACCAGGAACTGGGAGGTAATGAGATTTGAATCCCGGGAGAGAAAACCAGCTTTAATTGCTTGGATCAAGAGCCCTTCACCAGCGTACTGAGTTAGTAATACTTAAAGGTTTCACATATTAAGCAAAGACGCTAGTAAGATGTGCTTGAGGGACTGTCTCAAGAACCTCTGACGCAGGTTCTCAGGGCTGTCTGAAGCACTCCTGACGTAGGCTCAGGGCTGCCTGAAGCACTCCTGACGTAGGCTCAGGGCTGCCTGAAGCACTCCTGACGTAGGCTCAGGGCTGCCTGAAGCACTCCTGACGTAGGCTCAGGGCTGCCTGAAGCACTCCTGACGTAGGCTCAGGGCTGCCTGAAGCACTCCTGACGTAGGCTCAGGGCTGCCTGAAGCACTCCTGACGCAGGCTCAGGGCTGCCTGAAGCACTCCTGACGCAGGCTCAGGGCTGCCTGAAGCACTCCTGACGCAGGCTCAGGGCTGCCTGAAGCACTCCTGACGCAGGCTCAGGGCTGCCTGAAGAACTCCTGACGTAGGCTCAGGGCTGCCTGAAGCACTCCTGACGCAGGCTTAGGGCTGCCTGAAGCACTCCTGACGCAGGCTCAGGGCTGCCTGAAGCACTCCTGACGCAGGCTCAGGGTTGCCTGAAGCACTCCTGACGCAGGCTCAGGGCTGCATGAAGCACTCCTGACGTAGGCTCAGGGCTGCCTGAAGCACTCCTGACGCAGGCTCAGGGTTGCCTGAAGCACTCCTGACGCAGGCTCAGGGTTGTCTGAAGCCGCAAGCTCTCAGGACTGCCTCAAGAACCCCTGATGCAGATTCAGAACATCACCAACCTCTTTGGCTAAGAAGGTTCTTCACACCCCGGCTCATCACACGCCATTACGGGCAAAGATGTCCCTATTAAGAATTCATCCTCCATCTCCGGACTCATTAGAAGCAAACGTGGAGTGGTGAAGGAGTATGGAGGCAAACACTCCACACACGGGCCTAATGAGTGGACCCTTCTCAACTTACCCAAACACTCCTTCTACCCTCATTTTAGCCCTCTTTTCTCCCCTTCCTTCTTCTATTAATTGAAACACCTTTTGGGACTAGTTTTTAGGCTTTTTTGCTACCCTCCACGGTTGGATATGAGATACACTTCCACTACCATCACTCTTTTACACCGCCGTCATTTCTCTCCACACCCTCCATCTCCACACCCACCATCTCCACACCCTCCATCTCCACACCCTCCATCTCCACACCCTCCATCTCCCCACCCTCCATCTCCACACCCTCCATCTCCACACCCTCCATCTCCACACCCTCCATCTCCCCACCCTCCATCTCCACACCCTCCATCTCCACACCCTCCATCTCCACACCCTCCATCTCCCCACCCTCCATCTCCACACCCTCCATCTCCACACCCTCCATCTCCACACCCTCCATCTCCCCACCCTCCATCTCCACACCCTCCACGTCGACCAAGGGTTCAAACATTGTATTGATCATCATCTAACAATGGACCTTCATTATCATGAAGCAAGAAGAAAACCAGGAAACAGTGACCACCTTATCATCCTATTCAAAATACACACAATCTTTGAGATGAAAGATGTTTTGATGGTTGCCAACTACAGAGCAGCAAGCATGGATAAGATGTGCACAGATATCAAGGGAACCTGAACTCCTCAAGGGCGGTTCCTTCATGACTAAGTAGCAGCTGTTGCAACACTTACGGAGCACCTTGAAAGCAAAGGTCCCTCAGCACACACAGCCATAAAAGATTAAAATACATACAACACACAATAAAAACAAGGATAAAATAAACAATGTAAGGAACGAACATAAACACTCAGCACAAACAAATATTACCATGCCAAGTTAAAATAACCACTATCACTTAAAAAACACATTATTAAGATCCAAAGACTCTGCTAAAAGTTCCTTGATGCCGGTGAAGGGCTCTTGATGCAAGCACTTAAGACCTGTTCTCTCCTTCCTTATATCGAACCTCACTGCCTCCCATTCTCCAAGGCGCTGTACCACCGGTATAGATTTAAAGTTCTTCATAATAATAATAATATACATAATAATTTTAATAGTAATAAATTTAATAATAATAATAAACTACTGGATCGAACTGAAAGTGATAACGTACCCAGAAAAAAAAAGAAAACGACAAAACAAACCACCTTAGATGACAAGACTAGTTGAGATCACACACAAAAACAGTAAAGCATATGAGATACTGAAATTGACTTGTAGTACCTGGTGTTGATATACTTAAAACCGAGGAACTACTATAAAAGAAAAGCGATTTAATAACTCTAAACAATGTTATGAAACCTCGAGGAAAGAGGTGCAACACAAACGTAACTTTTTTTTTTTTTTTTTTTTGCAAATATAGTAGTAGGTGAATGGAATAAAGTAAAGATGAAACTTTAAGCATAAAATCAATAGAGTCAAACACTTTCCAGATATCAGATTCAACTAGATACTGTGCTGGTAGAGGAGTAAGACACATGTTCGACACAGTAGGCTTCTTCAGTCGAATACAGAGGGAGGACTAAATATTAAGACAGTGGAAGTAGAGGACAGGTGAAGATGATGTGATCAGTTCATCAACCTTGAAGGAGTACTTTGAAAAAGTGTTCAGCTTCATAGTCTTGAACAATGTGAAGCTGAAATATGAGAATGGAGCCGTAGATACTAAGTTAGAGCTAACTGTGGTCAGCGAATTCCTAACATGAGTTTAGAAGCTACATCAGGAAGATCAGGAGATAATGAGCCACAAACAGAATAGTAGTAGTAGAAGAGATGATGATGGCTGTTGTAGTCATTGTAGTAACCAAATACACTTCCACCTCTCCTATAAATATCCAAACATGTGCCGGAGAGAGAGAGCCTTCTGTTATACTATGCTGATCTCATCTAGACAGAATTAGAGATAGCTAGAATGTAAGTTGTCCTCAGCAGATAACCTGGACGTGGAGAGTGATCTCACCTGTTATATGCCTTCCCCTTCTCCATGTGCTCCCATGTACTCCATCACCACCACTACACCCACTTGCACCTCCACCTTCCTTCTTCCTCTTCTACACCCAAAGTTGTGGCTATACAGACCTGTCTTTCTCCTATTGCTTGCCTCACACACCCACCTGATCTCACACAATCAGTTCTCTTCCTACATCAGCCTCAACTCAGGTGTGCCCACACCAGCCTCAGCCTCAGCCACAGTCAGGTGTGCCCAATAACAACAGTGCTAATTGCTATATCCTACGTGGTATACAATACCAGGTCCTCTGCTCTCTTACACCAATACATCCTCCCCTCTCTCCAAAAATATGTCCTTCTCTTTCTCAAACAATATATCCTTCTCTCCTCCTCCCTCTCTCCAACAACATATCCTCCTCTCTTTCCAACAATACATCCTCCTCTCCTTCCATCTCTCACCTCATTTACTGCGACAATCTCCTCTTCTTCCCGCACCTTTTCCATCACGTCGTTCTCCCACCTCTTCCTTCCTTCCCTCATCATCTTTCCATCATTCCGCCTTCACTCATTCCGCACTTTATCTCAAATTCTTACCAGTTTATTATCTCTCGTGGTTTTTTTTCTCTCTTTTCTACCACTAGTCTAGTCACCACCACTACCACCACCACTACCATCACCACAACCACTACTATCACCACCAGAACCACCAGCAACAACAACGACACAGCCTCGTACTTGTCACAACCACAATTAGATGAGTACACACATACAGGTGGAAGTTGAAAAAACAGATGAGTCACAGGGATGTTAGGAAGTATTTCTTCAGTCACTTGTCACGAAGTGGAATAATCTGGAGAGTGATGCTGTGGAGGCAGGATCCATACATTGCTTTATGAAGAAGTACGATAAAACTCTTGGAGTGTCTGTGAACCTAGTAACGACCAGCGAAGAGGGGCTAGGAGCTACGAATCCACCCTTGAAACCACAAATAGGTGAGCACACGCACGCACACGCACACGCACACTCACACACACACACACACGCACACGCACACTGTCTCTTGGAGTTCAACCCCACCAAGTGCAAAGTCATGAAGATTGGGGAAGGGCAAAGAAGGCCTACAAACCTCACTCAAGAAAAAAGATCTTGGGGTGAGTATAACACCAGGCACATCTCCTGAGGCGCACATCAACCAAATAACTGCTGCAGCATATGGGCGCCTGGCAAACCTAAGAACAGCATTCCAACATTTTAATAAGGAATCGTTCAGGACCCTGTACACTGTGTACGTTAGGCCCATATTGGAGTATGCAGCACCAGTTTTGAACCCACACCTAGCCAAGCACGTAAAGAAACTAGAAAAAGTGCAAAGGTTTGCAACAAGACTAGTCCCAGAGCTAAGGGATAAGTCCTACGAGGAGAGGTTAAGGGAAATCGACCTGACGACAATGGAGGACAGGAGAGATAGGGGAGCCATGATAATGATATATAAAATACTGAAAGGAATCGACAAGGTGGACAGAAACAGAATGTTCCAGAGATGGGACACAGCAACAAGGGGACACAGTTGGAAGTTGAAGACTCAGATGAATCACAGGGATGTTAGGAAGTATTTCTTCAGTCACAGAGTAGTCAGGAAGTGGAATAGTTTGGGAAGCGATGTGGTGGAGGCAGTATCCATACATAGCTTCAAGAAGAGGTATGATAAAGCTCATGGAGCGGGAAGAGTGACCCAGTAGAGGCCAGTGAAGAGGCGGGGCTAGGAGCTTTGAATCGACCCCTGCAACCACAACTAGGTGTGGTGAGTACACACACACATATAGGTGTCGCCTTTTTAAAGTCGTAAATATTCCCTCTTACCCGTCAGATAGGAAGGTCTGGGGTTGGGGTGGTAACGGAAGGTCTGGGGTTGGGGTGGTAACGGAAGGTCTGGGGTTGGGGTGGTAACGGAAGGTCTGGGGTTGGGGTGGTAACGGAAGGTCTGGGGTTGGGGTGGTAACGGAAGGTCTGGGGTTGGGGATTTTATTGGTAGAGAAGGTGTGCGAGAAGCAGTGAATTTAAAAAAAAAATAATGTAGCTAGGTGGAGGTAGATGTACCTAGGCTAGATGTAGGTGGGTGGAGATAAGTGTAGCTAGGTGGAGGTAGGTGTAGTTAGGTGGGGGTAGGTGTAGTTAGGTGTAGCTAGGTGGAGGCAGATGTAGCTAGGTGGAGGCAGGTGTAGCTAGGTGGAGGCAGGTGTAGCTAGGTGGAGGTAGATGTAGCTAGGTAGAGGTAGATAGGTGGAGGCAGGTGTAGCTAGGTTAGGTGTAGGTAGGTATAGTTAGATGTAGCTAGGTGGAGGAAGATGTAGCTAGGTGGAAGCAAGTGTAGCTAGGTTAGGTGTAGCTAGGTGGAGATAGGTGTAGTTAGATGTATCTAGGTGAAGGATGTAGCTAGGTGGAGGAAGATGTAGCTAGGTGGAGGTAGATGTAGCTAGGTGGAGGTAGATGTAGCTAGGTGGAGGTAGATGTAGCTAGGTTAGGTGTAGCTAGGTGGAGATAGGTGTAGTTAGATGTATCTAGGTGAAGGATGTAGCTAGGTGGAGGAAGATGTAGCTAGGTGGAGGTAGATGTAGCTAGGTGGAGGTAGATGTAGCTAGGTGGAGGTAGATGTAGCTAGGTTAGGTGTAGCTAGGTGGAGGAAGATGTAGCTAGGTGTAGTTAGATGTAGCTAGGTGGAGGAAAATGTAGCTAGGTGGAGGCAGGTGTAGCTAGGTTGGGTGTAGCTAAGTGGATGTGGATGTAGTTAGGTGCAGGAAGGTGTAGCTAGGTGGAAGAAGGTGCAACTAGGTGGAGGTAGATGTAGCTAGATGGAGGTAGATGTAGTTAGATGGAGGTAGGTGTAGTTAGGTGGAGGAAGATGCAGCTAGATGTAGTTAAGCGACTGTGTTGGGGTGAGAGGGTTGGGTTTGTGTCGCTGCTGGGTGATAATGTATGGGTTGGTGGGTGCGTGGAGGACGAGGGTCGCTTGTAGGGCATTGCAACACATTACCCGCTGCGGCTTACTGCCCAACCTGCCCTCCAATTAGGGTGGCCAGTTTCACATGAGCTGCTGTGCCCGCAATTCTGCAGGGTTGAAATTTCAGTGAAGTTTTAGCATTTGTTATTCTCGATTAGGCTAAGTTATGTTAAGTCATGTGTTTTCATACAAGGTAACAAATGTGGATGCAACATAACAGGGACACGGCTTTTAAAGAACAAAAAGGCACAATACCGTGACTGGAACAATACACAAATAACGCGCACAGTGGAGAGAGAGAAAAGTTTACGACAACTTTTCGGTCCTACTTGAACCATTTACAAAGTCAAACTGCTTTTGTTCTCACTGTGTAATTATCATATACAATAGGGTAGCAGCACATTGCTGATGCATTCAAGTTTGCTAAATTAAACAAAACGAGAACGGGTATACAACCATGTCTCCTGGAATTTTCTTGGAGTCTCCGGTGGAAACTCCTCGACAGAAAACGAGACATAGTTATGAGCAATCACAGCGGACAAGACCAGCGGAGCGAACTTCCCCTCAGATTAGCGCGGATTTACGAAAGTGAGACCAGATTCTTGCCATTCCCGGCACAAAAGAATAAATTTACAGGCTGGGATTTATTGGCGGATTTCTTCGTTTCTGTCATCCATCCACAACCCCTTCCTCCTCCTCCTCCTCTACCAGACCTGGAGCCAACTTAGAACCGTAGCGACATACATTATTTTATGGGACTGGACGGTTGACAGCTTCCAGTGTATTCGTTTGATGGGGAACATTACCATACCAAATCTACAGCCAGATTGATTTTATTATAGATATAAAATAATTCTCGCATATCTTGCAGGTCATATATAAAAAATATTGTTATTTTGAAAGACTTGTTTTTACTAGAAGATATTTTTATTACATATATGCTAAGGACACCGCTGTAGAGAAGAAACATATTAGAAATGCGGTAATGAGACCTTAGCTCACTTCAAAAGGGAATGAGGCCAGGCTGATTTACGACAACACATTACCATACCAATTAGAATGGACTTTTAACAATGTGTTGACGTAAAGGCACTAAAATATATCTGGCATTAATGATAAAATACGGCATCAGATGCCGGAAAGAGCTCAAATAAAAAAGTACAGCATTAGAAGAGTGAGCAAAACGTTTTCATAATGTTAAACGCTACACTGGTGTCTTACATATGGTAATAAAGTCACACTCAACAAAGCTACATGAAGACCAGAATATACCTGTGATGTGGAGTCAAACCTGAAACACAAGTGTAAGGACGTGAAAGTAAAGGAATTAGTTATTAACTAACAACACATAAAATGATAAGTATGATTTTTAAAAGTACCTAGGAGTGAAATACTCAAGTCTCGATATGACAGTGTTCAGCAAGCCGTTAATCACACAAAGGATTTATCCAAATGAATTTATTATGAAACTCAAAACCTTATCAAAATCTCTAAAATTCCAAACACAACCCTAACCCCCACTTGACTTCGAAAAAAGTCACAGCTAGTATTGCCCATGCACTCTGCACCAGGTCCAGGTTCATGGAACTTCAAGTTCGTCAGGAACTGGAAGAAGCCCCTATCACGTGCTGTAGATATTCCATGGAGAGGGAGACTAGACACGGGGGTCAACCCACAGTCATTATAAACAACAGATACAGCCTCCACAATTGCACATCCCAGGACAACATGGGTTAAGAGCAAGTTGCTCCTGCCTCTCGCAACTGCTGGATCATTAGGCATCCCCGAATGGGGGACCATTAAAAGGTTGCATGATTTATGTTCATTTTTTTGGTCGTTTCTCCAACTTCTCGATTTTATTTCGATCATAACTCAAGAACTCCTCATCCAGTGACCAAATTCTTGGACCAATTGTCATGAGCAGGTGTCCTATGACCAAGACTGTTGACCCCATGCCAGCATCCTGGAATAGCCAGGATACCTTCCAAAACCCTGAGTAGTGTAGCTTCAAACCTTCAAAAAAGTTGCCTCCTAATTCGGCGACAGTGGAGCGTTAAATTCAAGTGTGTAGGGTGAATATCTGACCATTTAGTCACGCAGGGGTGGGCAACCTGCGACCTTAAGGCCGCATGCGGCATTCTAGGGCATTAAGTGAGGTCTCCTGAATAAATTATTTTTCTTGAAATTATATAATAATTATATAATAATTAACCGAAATCTTGCAGTATATCTCATCAATTACAGTTTACTTTAACGCGGCCTTCTAACATAAAAAAGTACCCTCCCCTAAATTTTTAAGTGTGTTGTGTTAAAAATTTCTAAAATAGTGTAAAATACATTTCAATTTGCCTCTTCAGAAGGGAGAAAAGTTTGGACTGATTTTATCCGGAGTAGATCCAAATTATTATTTTTGAAAGAAACTGGAAAAATTTAAATACTGTTTTTCATGCAATAATTTCTGAATGTCGCATCTGATTAGCTTCAACCCTTCCATGCTGATAAGTTGATTATGCAATTTCTGAGGGGGCTTCAAGCTTAATGTGCTCGTGTAATAGGATATTGATCTCTTTGGTCTCCTCGAAAGGTTTGAATTAGATTTGTGCTGTGCATGTCCCAATTTACTATTTTTATTGAAGAAAGTTGGATATTAGTTTCCTTATGCTGATTTCTGAATGCCTCTTCTAACCTTCATAATTACCTTCTAATTCCCTTCCTTATGATGACTTGTGAATTTCTTCTAATTCTACTAATATTTAACTGCATTAACAACTTATGCCGCACTCTGTACTATTCTAATCGCGTGCACTGAGGCACAGAAGACTGCGATTGTGGAATACGGGGATACCTTTATCGGATCACGCAGTTATAACATGGTCTTGGATACAAAACAAATAAAATGCCGATGTATACAAAGACTTTGCAAAAGCCTTCGATAAGTACGACTACGGTGGAATAGCGAACAAAATGTGTGTAAAGGCAATAAATGGAAGAGTGAGGAGATGGATTTTTAACTTTCTAACAAACAGAATGCTAACAGTAAAAGTAAACAGAGTTAAGTTAGAGGCTGTCATGAAAAAGCTGTTTCCCAAGGCACAGTACTCGTCGCCACCCTTTCCTCCATCTTTATATCTGACATAGCGACATCTCATAGCACCGTATCAACCTTTGCAGACGACACTAGAATTTGTATGAGGTTGGCATCCGGTTAGGACACTGCAAACATCTAAGCAGAAATAAACCAAGCCTTTCAGAAGGCTACAGAAAACAATATGATGTTCAACGAGGACAAATTTCAGTTACTCCGTTATGGTAAAAAAAAAATGATGAAATAAAATCTAGAATGAGGTATAAAACTAACTCTAATAACTCAATAAAGCGAAACACTAACGTGAAGGGCTTACGAATAATAATATTGGAGGACCTCACTTTCAGGCTCACAAAAGTGCTATCACCAGCGTGGAAAAGGACAGAATGAATAACAAGAATCTTTAAAACAAGAGATACCAAGTCAATGATGGTTCTGTTTGAATCTTTTATTCTCTCTAGGCTGAAATAGTGCTGTACACTTACACCCCATTTTAAGAGTGGGCAAAACTGCAGACCTAGAGAATTTACAGGGAACCCTCACTGCATGTATAATTTAGTCAACCATCTAAATTACTGGGAACATTGGAAGTCCCTCGATGTGTACTCCTTGTAATGCAGGCGAGAAAGATACATCATAATTTACACCTTTAACAGTTTCCCCTCATGCATATGGGGATCTTTAAGACTAGTGAACACTGATTTATATTGAGCCTTGAAGATTGCTAAATACTGATCCAAGGAGAGGATAGTTCCAATTCCCTAGACCAAGAGCACTTTCCCGGCATTAAGCGCCCCAGTATCAAGCTTCCAATATATTGAACCATTACACGACAACTTGCTTATCTGTAATCACTTCTTCATGGTTGCAGGAGTCGAGTCTCAGCTCTTGGGTCTACTTCTAACCCTATCATACTTATTCTTAAAGCTGTATATGGAGTGATAATAGCTGTTCTTCAGAGAAGTTGTTGTTAAATTTTAAAGGAGTTGGGGACGGACGATGATCAGTTGCAACAGACAATGGCGACCAGTTCAGACTGACAACGGAGAGGAAGATCAATCAACGCAAATGGAGAAGAGGTTATATTGTGAAACCGTTTACAGGTAACTCGCCAAATCACGAGGCCAGCAGCAACGGGGACAACGAAGAGACACAGACAAACGGAGGGGTCCTACTGTAACAGAGACAAAGGGAGAGAACAATGTGATCAACGGCCTGTTGGGGGACAAGGGAGGTGAGGAGGGAGGAAACAGGAACATTTCTCACGCCCAGGGGTGACAAGGGTAGCAACAACAGAACAATAAAAACACAAACATACAGCCTGCCTCCCTTCCCTGACACCACAACCATATATAAGACTCGTATACAAAGGACGATATATAGTGCTATAGACGCACCCATATATAGACAGTATTATATAATGGACGATATAATAGATATATACAGACTGCGTTATAAAATAGACGATAATAGAGGTAAATAATTAACATATCAGATCTCACAGTGATGTCTCATTTATGTTAATGTTGAAGTTTATTTACATTAACATAAACACAGGAAGTGCTATTAATGACACCAGTGAGCATTAATATAATTCAGACATTTTGTATACATACTGATGAGCATATCTATCCATATGTATGTACTAAAAGCAGCAGTGTATATACTCTTGGGGATAACGCCTAAGGTAACCCGGGCCATGTGTAAGAGATGACGTACGTGTGTGTACTCACCTAATTGTGGTTGCAGGGGTCGATACTCAGCTCCTGGTCCCGCCTCTTCACTGATCGCTACTAGGTCCTCTCTCTCCCTGCTCCATGAGCTTTATCATACCTCGTCTTAAAGCTATGTATGGATTCTTCCTCCACTACATCACTTCCCAGACTATTCCACTTCCTGACAACTCTATGACTGAAGAAATACTTCCTAACATTCCTTTGACTCATCTGAGTCTTCAACTTCCAACTGTGTCCCCTTGTTGCTGTGTCCAACCTCCGTGTGTGTGTGTGTGTGTGTGTGCGTGCGTGCGTGTGTGTTAGTTACCATTTTGTCCTAGGCACATGTCAATTAGACACTAGGCCTGTTGTATGTATGTGTGTGTATGTGTGTGTAAGAAACACTTCGAAATGCTGCCCCACGGGAATGAACCCGGCCGTGTGTGTGTGTTGTGTGTGTGTGTGTGTGTGTGTGTGTGTGTGTGTGTGTGTGTGTGTGTGTGTGTGTGTGTGTGTGTGTGTGTGTGTGTGTAGCGGGGTTCGAGGTGGGAAACAAAAACACAATTATTTTTCTGATCAGTTGGAAAAAAACATTTGGCAAGAGCTGGATTATTTGAAGAGCTGTACCTAATTTTTTTTCTCCCTGGAGATGTGGAAATGTTTAGTTTGAGCAGAAATGTTTAGTCAGTGTTGAAGAAATGTTTTGTCCTGGGAAGAATTGAAAGCAAAAATCTCTTAAAAATATTTCTTAAAAAAAAATCCAGTGAGAATGAATTATGAAAACAGTATGAATTACTGTATTTTTTAATTATTGTTGGTGGTGACTCGGAAGAGAGGAAAACACTTTCACCATTACTCACCCACTGTCATGCCAGAAGCACATTGACATTACAGCTGTGGTGACTCTCCAAACCCAGCCTTCCTTCAGCGTACCGGCACTGTACTTCCCACCACCAGGACTCGTCACCAGCTAATTCGTTTCCCTCAATCCCTTCATAAAGGTTACCTTGAACTTACTCCAAAACTAAGTCAAATAATAATAATATAAAAAAAATACTTGCCACTACTCGTATCTAACATGCTCACACTGACCTGCTGGACACGTGTAAGTCTTTAGCACTCAAAAAACTCCTTTACCTCAACCTCCCTCTTTTCCTCCACCTCAGATTTATACACCCACTAAGTCTTCCTATTTTTCTCAAATCTCTATAAATGTCCAAACCGCCTCAACAACCCTTCCTCAGCCCTCAGAATAATACTTTTAGTAACCCTGCACCTCATCCTAATCTCTAAGCTGCAAATTCTCTGCATAATATTCACACCAAACATTACTCTTAAACACGACATCTCCACTGCCTCCATCTTCCTCCTCGCTGCTACATTTAAAACCCATACTTCACACCCACACAGCAGTATTGGTACAATTATACTCTGGTACATTCCCCCTCTTTGCTTTCATGGAAAGTCTTTGTCTCTACATATGTCTCAATGCATCATTCACCTTTTTCCCTCGTCTCTTCTAAAACCATCCGCTGACAAGTCTGCTCCCAAACATCTGAACACATTCACTTCCTCCAATCTGATAACCAGACTGTCACTGCCTAACCATTTTTGTTACTCATTACCTTAATCTTTCCTAGGTTCACTTTTAATTTCCCTCTTTTACATACCCTCCTAAATTCGTCTACCTATCTTTGAAACTTCTCTTCAAAATCTCCCAAAACAACGATGTCATCGACAAAAAAGCAACTATGACAACTCCCGCTTTGTATTAGATTCTTTATCTTTTAATCCCACACGTCTCCCCAACACCCTAGCATTGACTTCTTTTACAACCCCATCAATAAATATGACACAACCATGGCGACACCACACATCTCAAAGGCCTACTTTTACTTAAAAATAATCTCCCTCTCACCTACATACCCTAACCTGATAAAAATAGTTATAATTATAACCTTAATTTTTAAAGAGGGTGGATCGGCAAGCCAGCGGAATGCCTCGGTCAGATGACCAAAAGCTCCAGCTGCTGGTCATCACATGACAAACCTTGCCTAACCTAACCTAAACATCGCTATCCTCACAAAAAGCCCTTTACTGCTTTAAGTAACCTACCACCTTTTCCATACATTTGCAACATCTGCCACATTGCTTTCCTATCCACTTAAACATATGCCTTTTCTAAATCCACAAAAGCAGTGAAAAGTTCTTACTTTTATCCATGTATTCTAAACACGCGCGCGCCTATGGGACAATAAACTAGGAATGATATAGAGAGAATGATGAAAGAACAGAAGCTATATACTGTAGTATAAAGGGAGATGGAATACGTATGATGACTACCATACATCACCATGCATACATCACAATCACAATACTACCACCATGCATCCACCGTCACAATCACCACCTACACCATGCATTCAGTATCACAATAACAATACCATCATGCATACACTGTCACAATCACCATACCATCATGCATACACCGTCACAATCACCATACCATCATGCTTACACCGTCACAATCACCATACCAACAATTGTCACAATCACCATACTAACACCATGCACCACCTTCACCACGCATTCACCATCACCATCATACATCCTACACCATCATATCACCACAGCCGCATCATCACGCTCACACAAGCACCACCACCATCACTACCTGGTGGTAGCAGGTCCTGCTGCTACCACCAGGTCCACGGTTCGAGCCCCCCGTCCATCTTTATTTATTGACAGTTGTTTATGAGTTTATGCATTATATAGCTTTGAGGGAGCGAGGATCTATTTACAGCAAGAGCTACTCTGTCTGTGGCAAGACAGTAGGGCCACAGTGAGTGACACTAAGAGCTACTCTGTCTGTGGCAAGACAGTAGAGCCACAGTGAGTGACACTAAGAGCTACTCTGTCTGTGACAAGACAGTAGGGCCACAGTGAGTGACACTAAGAGCTACTCTGTCTGTGGCAAGACAGTAGGGCCACAGTGAGTGACATTAAGAGCTACTTTGCCTGTGGCAAGACAGTAGGGCCACAGTGAGTGACACTAAGGGCTACTCTGTCTGTGGCAAGACAATAAGGCCACAGTGAGTGACACTAAGAGCTACTCTGGCTGTGGCAAGACAGTAGGGCCACAGTGAGTGACACTAAGAGCTACTCTGTCTGTGGCAAGACAGTAGGGCCACAGTGAGTGACACTAAGGGCTACTCTGTGGCAAGACAGTAGGGCCACAGTGAGTGACACTAAGAGCTACTCTGTCTGTGGCAAGACAGTAGAGCCACAGTGAGTGACATTAAGAGCTACTCTGGCTGTGGCAAGACAGTAGGGCCACATTGAGTGACACTAAGAGCTACTCTGTCTGTGGCAAGACAGTAGGGCCACAGTGAGTGACACTAAGGGCTACTCTGTGGCAAGACAGTAGGGCCACAGTGAGTGACACTAAGAGCTACTCTGTCTGTGGCAAGACAGAGCCACAGTGAGTGACATTAAGAGCTACTCTGCCTGTGGCAAGACAGTAGGGCCACAGTGAGTGAAACTAAGGACTACTCTGCCTGTGGCAAGACAGTAGGGCCACAGTGAGTGACACTAAGGTCTACTCTGGTTGTGGGAAGACAGTAGGGCCACAGTGAATGACACTAAGGGCTACTCTGGCTGTGGGAAGACAGTAGGGCCACAGTGAATGACACTAAGAGCTACTCTGGCTGTGGGAAGACAGTAGGGCCACAATGAATGACACTAAGAGTTACTCTGGCTGTGGGAAGATAGTAGGGCCACAGTGAATGACACTAAGAGCTACTCTGCCTGTGGCAAGACAGTAGGGCCACAGTGAGTAACACTAAGGGCTACTCTGGCTGTGGGAAGACAGTAGGGCCACAGTGAATGACACTAAGGGCTACTCTGGCTGTGGGAAGACAGTAGCGCCACAGTGAATGACACTAAGGGGTACTCTGTCTGTGGGAAGACAGTAGGGCGACAGTGAGTGACACTAAGGGGTACTCTGCCTGTGGGAAGACAGTAGGGCCACAGTGAGTGACACTAAGGGGTACTCTGCCTGTGGGAAGACAGTAGGGCCACAGTGAGTGACACTAAAGGGTACTCTGCCTGTGGGAAGACAGTAGGGCCACAGTGAGTGACACTAAGGGCTACTCTGTCTGTGGCAAGACAATAAGGCCACATTGAGTGACACTAAGGGGTACTCTGCCTGTGGGAAGACAGTAGGGCCACAGTGAATACCACTGACAGAAACCATCAGAGATTCTATTAGAAGCCTCGTAGCTCAGTGGTAAAGCGCTGTACCCACTATCACCAGCGCCACGGTTCGAGCCTCCCGTTCATCTTTGTTTATTTATATTAATTATACATGTATGCAAAATAACCACAATGAAAAGTGAAATTCCAAGCGCATTCGTGATTTTTCACACTCTCAAGGAAATCACGAAAAGGCTTGGACCTTCACTATTTTTCACTGTGGTTATTCTATAGGTTTAAGCCTTACCCTAATAGTAATAATAATAATAATAATATATTATTAATATTATTATATTAATAATATAATATATTAATAATAATAATATTAATAGGGAGGACAAAGGAGGAATGGACAGAAGTAAGAGGTGGAGGAAGGAAGGACAGGGAAGGAGGAGGGAGAGAGGAGAGAGGAGAGAGAGAGAGAGAGAGAGAGAGAGAGAGAGAGAGAGAGAGAGAGAGAGAGAGAGAGAGAGAGAGAGAGAGAGGAAGGAAGGAAGGAAGGCAGAGGGAGAGTGGCTGGTGAGGGGTGTCGAGGGAACTCATCATCCAGACGACTGGTCTGAAAAGGCCTCGTTCCCCTCTCTTCCCTTTTCCCTGTCCCCTTAACCAGCCACTTCCCCCTCCCTCGCTCACTTCCCTTGGACACCGTTACCTCCTTTATCCCCTCTTCACTCTTCCCTACTCTCCCTACCCTCCCTCCTCCCCCTATGTATTCAAATCTTGTAGCATTAATGATGTACTCACCTATTTGTATTCAATGATTTAGGGTTGCAGGGGTCGAGTCGCAGCTCCTGGCCAAGCCTCTTCACTGATCGGTACTAGGTCCACTCCCTCCTTACTCTAAGAGCCTTGTCATACCTCTCCTTAAAGCTATGTATGGATCTTGCCTCCACTTCATCGTTCTCCAGACTGTTCCAATTCTTGACTAACATCCCTGCGACTCACCTGAGTGTGTAGCACTGAGTAATTACCTTCAAAATCGATCTTTTATCGTATATATCTATCTATCTATCTATCTATATATATATATATATATATATATATATATATATATATATATAGATAGATAGAAGAAGAGAGAGAGAGAGAGAGAGAGAGAGAGAGAGAGAGAGAGAGACAGAGACAGACAGACAGACAAACAGAAAATCGAGTATCGAGGACCAGAGAGAGAAAAAATCAAGAATCGTGAACCATGATATATACTTAAGACACTTACTTATTCCCAGCGCCCTCGCTGATTATTCCAGCAATTATCCGGCACGTCAGTCAAGTATTCATAATTTAGGAGGCAGCTGGGCTGGAATTATCACAATAATCTGGTCAATTAGACAAAGCCACCAGCTCGTAAGTCAACTCATCCCGGGATCTGTTCATGACGACTTTGTTTCAGATCATGTCTCTCATGGCTGATGATTAGTTTAATTAGCCATGAAAACACATTCATGACTGAATAATTAAAACGAGGGGATAATCGCCTAGGATAATTATTAGAAATAATATTTCCACTGCACACAGGAACCACTCACATTAAACGCCCTGACACGAACACTGACAAAAACGAACGAACAAAGACACGAACACTGAAAAGAAACGAACGTCCAAACGAGAGGTTAGGTTAGGTAAGGTTCGTCAGGAAACAGGACAAGTGTTTCCTGACGCGGGTCTTAGATGATGACCCGTCGTTGGAGTTTTTGGTCATCTGACCGAGGCCTTCCACTGGCTTACCGGTCCACCCCTTTCAAAATTATGGTCATAGTTAAGTTAAACAAGAACAGCCACACACACACAAAAAAAAAAAAACAGTTATGAATCGACCCCTGCAGCGACAATTAGGTGAGCACACACGCACACGCACACACACACACACACACACACACACACACACACACGCACACACACACACACATACACACACACCAGGAGCTATGACTCGACCCCTGCAACCACAACTAGGTGAGTACATACAGAGGAAGCATTTCTTCAGCCATAGAGTCGTCAGGAAGTGGAAGTCTAACGAACGATATAGTGGAGGCGGGAACCATACATAGTTTTAAGACAAGGTATGATAAAGCTCATGGAGTTGGGAGAGCTGAGACCCAGTAGCGGACAGCGAAGAGGCGGGGCCAGGAGCTGAGTCCGGACCCCTGCAACCACAATTAGGCGAGTACAGCATTAGGTTGGGTGGTATCAAAGTACAGAAGCATATTTTTAACCACAAATCAAGAAATTACAAAAAGCAGCCATGAGATGTTTGGTAACGAGGTGCTGGACGATAAACAAGAAACGTTGAAACTTGCACGCGCATTATTACTATACCTCCACACCCTTGTATATTAATACCTCCACACCCTTGTATATTAATACCACCACACCCTTGTATATTAATACCACCACCCCCTTGTATATTAATACCACCACCCCCTTGTATATTAATACCACCACACCCTTGTATATTAATACCACCACACCCTTGTATATTAATACCACCACACCCTTGTATATTAATACCACCATACCACTGTATATTAATACCACCATACCATTGTATATTAATACCATAATACCCTTGTATATTAATACCACCATACCTTCCCTCTCCCGTCCTATAATCCCATCTCCTATCCCATCACTACCATCACCCCAATCTCCCCTATCACCACGATCACCCCACCTATCATCACCATCACATCTTCCTACCCATCACCCCACCCATTATCCTCACATCACCCCTCCCATCATCACCCCCACTTCCGTCCTATCACTACCCCCCCCCTTCCTCTCCAACCAAACTACCTGATTACGAGGACCCCGTTAATGTCCTCCCTGAACCAGCCAATCAGGGCGCGTCTGAAACCTTAATTACAATATATCTACCTTAATGCACCCGGGATTAAGGTCATTATCGCCTACTTACCTCTTCACCAATTTTTTTGAGCATTTTTTAGCATTTTGTGTTCTGAAAATTGATAAAGTTCTTTGCTTTTTGATTTTACATAAAAATCAAATTTACAAAATATTTACAGTGTAAATATAGTGTAGATTTTAGGTTTCCGAAATTTCGAACTGAAAAAGAGTGGGAGTGTTTTATAACACAAACACACACACACACACACACACACACACACACACACACACACACACACACACACACACACACACACACACACACACTGAACTGGCAGGGAGGTCAGTAAACGAGATGATGGAATATGTGACAACAATATGCAAGGAAGCTGAGGAGAGGTTTGTACTCAAGTGTAACAGAAATAATGAAAAAGCCAGGATGAACCCGTGGTTCACCCAAAGGTGCAGGGAAGCCAAAACCAAGTGTGCCAGGGAATGGAAGAAGTATAGAAGGCAAAGGACCCAGGAGAATAAGGAGAGCAGTCGTAGAGCCAGAAATGAATATGCACAGGTAAGAAGGGAGGCCCAACGACAATATGAAAATGACATAGCAGTGAAAGCCAAATCTGACCCAAAGCTGTTGTACAGCCACATCAGGAGGGAAACAACAGTCAAGGACCAGGTGATCAGGCTAAGGAAAAAAGGAGGAGAGATCACAAGAAACAACCGAGAAGTATGTGAGGAACTCAACATGAGATTCAAAGAAGTGTTCACAGAGGAGACAGAAGGGACTCCAGAAAGACGGAGAGGCGGGTACACCACCAAGTGCTGGACATAATACATGCAACTGAGGAAGAAGTGAAGAGGCTGCTGAGTGAGCTAGATACCTCAAAGGCGATGGGGCCGGACAACATCTCTCCATGGGTTGTACAAGAATGGTATACAATACCGACAATATGAAATAAAGACATGTGAAACATCTGGGTATCTTTATTGTAAACGTATCGCCATCCAGTGGCTTTATCAATACAAATCTGATAAAGCCACTGGATGGCGAAACGTTTACAATAAAGATACCCAGATGTTGCACATGTGTCTTTCTTTCATCTCTCCATGGGTCCTGAGAGAGGGAGCTGAGGCGCTATGTGTACCACTAACAATAATATTCAACACATCTATCAAAACAGGGAGACTACCTGAGGTATGGAAGACAGCAAATGTAGTCCCAATTTTTAAAAAAAATGAGACAGACATGAAGCACTAAACTACAGACCAGTGTCACTGACATGTATAGTATGCAAAGTCATGGAGAAGTGGTGGAACACCTAGAAAGGAATGAGCTTATCAATGACGGCCAACGCGGTTTCAGGGACGGGAAATCCTGTGTCACAAACCTTCTGGAGTTCTATGGCAAGGTGACAGCAGTAAGACAAGAGAGAGAGGGGTGGGTAGATTGCATTTTATTGGACTGTAAGAAGGAATCTGACACAGTTCCACACAAGAGATTAGTGCAAAAGCTGGAGGACCAGGCAGGGATAACAGGGAAGGCACTCCAATGGATTCGGGAATACCTGTCAGGAAGACAGCAGCGAGTCATGGTACGTGGCGAGGTGTTAGAGTGGGCGCCGGTGACGAAGGAATAGACTCCGAAGTGTCCCTGTTTGCAGATGATGTGAAGTTGATGAGAAGAATTCAATTGGAGGAGGACCAGGCAGAACTACAAAGGGATCTGGACAGACTGCAAGACGGGTCCAGCAATTGGCTCCTAGAGTTCAACCCCACCAAGTGCAAAGTCATGAAGATTGGGGAAGGGCAAAGAAGACCGCAGACGAAGTACAGTCTAGGGGGCCAGAGATTACAAACCTCAATCAAGGAAAAAGATCTTGGGGTGAGTATAACACCAGGCACATCTCCAGAGGCGCACATCAACCAAATAACTGCTGCAGCATACGGGCGCCTTGCAAACCTAAGAACAGCATTCCGACATCTTAATAAGGAATCGTTCAGAACCCTGTACACTGTGTACGTTAGGCCCATATTGGAGTATGCAGCACCAGTTTGGAACCCACACCTAGCCAAGAACGTAAATAAACTAGAGAAAGTGCAAAGGTTTGCAACAAGACTAGTCCCGGAGATAAGGGTATGTCCTATGAGGAGAGGTTAAGGGAAATCGACCTGACGACACTGGAGGACAGGAGAAAAAGTGGGGACATGATAACGACATTATAAAATACTGAGAGGAATTGACAAGGTGGACAGAGACAGAATGTTCCAGAGATGGGACACAGCAACAAGGGGACACAGTTGGAAGTTGAAGACTCAGATGAATCACAGGGATGTTAGGAAGTATTTCTTCAGTCACAGAGTGGTTGGGAAGTGGAATAATTTGGGAAGCGATGTAGTGTAGGCAGGATCCATTCATAGCTTTAAGAAGAGTTATGGTAAAGCTCATGGTGCGGGGAGAGTGACACAGTAGAGGCCAATGAAGAGGCGGGGCCAGGAGCTGAATCTCGACCCCTGCAACCACAATTAGGTGAGTACACACACACACACACACACTCACACACGGTTAGTGCCAAGCATCCCCTGAGTTGTGGCACTCTCCAAGGACAGTGGTCCCCTATCCTCAGTTCCCTGGTCTTTGACAGCCTACCATCCTCAGTTCCCTTTGACAGCCTACCATCCTCAGTTCCCTTTGACAGCCTACCATCCTCAGTTCCCTTTGACAGCCTACCATCCTCAGTTCCCTTTGACAGCCTACCATCCTCAGTTCCCTTTGACAGCCTACCATCCTCAGTTCCCTTTGACAGCCTACCATCCTCAGTTCCCTTTGACAGCCTATCATCCTCAGTCCCTGGTCTTTGACAGTCTATCATCCTCAGTCCCTGGTCTTTGACAGCCTATCATCCTCAGTCACTGGTCTTTGACAGCCTATCATCCTCAGTCCCTGGTCTTTGACAGCCTACCATCCTCAGTCCCTGGTCTTTGACAGCCTTCCATCCTCAGTCCCTGGTCTTTGACAGTCTATCATCCTCAGTCCCTGGTCTTTGACAGTCTATCATCCTCAGTCCCTGGTCTTTGACAGCCTTCCATCCTCAGTCCCTGGTCTTTGACAGCCTATCATCCTCAGTCCCTGGTCTTTGACAGCCTATCATCCTCAGTCCCTGGTCTTTGACAGCCTATCATCCTCAGTCCCTGGTCTTTGACAGCCTACCATCCTAAGTCCCTGGTCTTTGACAGCCTACCATCCTCAGTCCCTGGTCTTTGACAGTCTATCATCCTCAGTCCCTGGTCTTTGACAGCCTATCATCCTCAGTCCCTGGTCTTTGACAGCCTATCATCCTCAGTCCCTGGTCTTTGACAGCCTACCATCCTCAGTCCCTGGTCTTTGACAGCCTATCATCCTCAGTCCCTGGTCTTTGACTGCCTACCATCCTCAGTCCCTGGTCTTTGACAGCCTACCATCCTCAGTCCCTGGTCTTTGACAGCCTATCATCCTCAGTCCCTGGTCTTTGACAGCCTACCATCCTCAGTCCCTGGTCTTTGACAGCCTATCATCCTCAGTCCCTGGTCTTTGACAGCCTACCATCCTCAGTCCCTGGTCTTTGACAGCCTACCATCCTCAGTCCCTGGTCTTTGACAGTCTATCATCCTCAGTCCCTGGTCTTTGACAGCCTACCATCCTCAGTCCCTGGTCTTTGACAGCCTACCATCCTCAGTCCCTGGTCTTTGACAGCCTACCATCCTCAGTCCCTGGTCTTTGACAGTCTATCATCCTCAGTCCCTGGTCTTTGACAGCCTACCATCCTCAGTCCCTGGTCTTTGACAGCCTACCATCCTCAGTCCCTGGTCTTTGACAGCCTATCATTCTCCATCTCAAGGAGCCTTAAAGAGGTTTCACAGGCCTGAAAAAAATATGAGGTATACGTACTGCCTTGCTCGTATAATTCATGGTAAGATCTGGTCTGAGCGGTCACCTGCCGGCGGTGTAATGAATTAAGCGATCAACACGGAGACTGTGTCCCGGCAGGGACACCAACCCCTAACTAACTGACAGGTAAGCTACGGTAGGGACGCCAACCCCTAACTGACAGGTAAGCTACATTAGGGACGCCAACCCCTAAGTGACAGGTAAGCTACGTTAGGGACGCCAACCCCTCACTAACTGACAGGTAAGCTACGGCAGGGACACCAACCCCTAAATAACTGACAGGTAAGCTACGGCAGGGACACCAACCCCTAACTGACAGGTAAGCTACGGCAAGGACACCAACCCCTAACTAACTGACAGGTAAGCTACGGCAGGGACACCAACCCCTAACTAAATCCTTATTTTTAAAATTGTTTTCTTTTAAACCTCTAATGAATAACCCTCTGTTAAACTTTTATTTAAAGTGCTATTATAGGAGCTGCAGTTTACCTCTAAATTGTCTTCAACCTTGTGATTGTGTGTCAGGACGTGAAGTACACCAGTGTCAGGACGTGAAGTACACCAGTGTCAGGACGTGAAGTACACCAGTGTCAGGACGTGAAGTACACCAGTGTCAGGACGTGAAGTACACCAGTGTCAGGACGTGAAGTACACCAGTGTCAGGACGTGAAGTACACCAGTGTCAGGACGTGAAGTACACCAGTGTCAGGACGTGAAGTACACCAGTGTCAGGACGTGAAGTACACCAGTGTCAGGACGTGAAGTACACCAGTGTCAGGACGTGAAGACACCAGTGTCAGGACGTGAAGTACACCAGTGTCAGGACGTGAAGTACACCAGTGTCAGGACGTGAAGTACACCAGTTCAGAACGTGAAGTACACCAGTGTCAGGACGTGAAGTACACCAGTGTCAGGACGTGAAGTACAAGTGTCAGGACGTGAAGTACACCAGTGTCAGGACGTGAAGTACACCAGTGTCAGGACGTGAAGTACAGCAATTCCAGTGTCAGGACGTGAAGTACACCAGTGTCAGGACGTGAAGTACACCAGTATCAGGACGTGAAGTACACCAGTGTCAGGACGTGAAGTACACCAGTGTCAGGACGTGAAGTACCCAGTATCAGGACGTGAAGTACACCAGTGTCAGGACGTGAAGTACCCAAGTATCAGGACGTGAAGTATTCCAGTATCAGGACGTGAAGTATTCCAGTGTCAGGACGTGAAGTACACCAGTATCAGGACGTGAAGTACACCAGTGTCAGGACGTGAAGTACACCAGTATCAGGACGTGAAGTACACCAGTGTCAGGACGTGAAGTACACCAGTATCAGGACGTGAAGTACACCAGTGTCAGGACGTGAAGTACCCAAGTATCAGGACGTGAAGTACACCAGTGTCAGACACGACTCACTGTTCTCCAGGCAGTCACCTACTGTTTTTTTGTTTTCATTGAGTTTCCAGAGTTATAATAAGACAAGTGCTGTGTGCTCCACTACAAGTGTTGTGTGCTCCACTACAAGTGCTGTGTGCTCCACTACAAGTGCTGTGTGCTCCACTACAAGTCTACACCTCACTCACAGATTTTATACCAGGATTTTTTTTCCTGTTTTTTTTTCTCCCTGGCAAAGATTATTTGTGGTAAAATTGTTGTATTCAGAGAAAAGCTTGATTGTTCTCTCCAGTATTATTATATTTATTCTCTCTCTCTCCCTCCCTCTCTCTCACATTTTCATTGCCTCATCGCATCTCACCATCTGTCATTCATGCTTCACTCCACTCCCTCTTTCCTTCCCTGCCTTTCTCACCGTTTCTCATTTCCGATTCATTTTCTCTCTCTATCACGTGTCGTCTCATTCGCTTTCTCACTTCAGGTATTTTCTGGCGCACGCGCCTCTGTATCCACCACCGCCATCACCACCACCACTACAACCACCCACCACCACCAATGCCACCCACCACTGCCACCACCACCACCGCCACCACCACCGCCACCCACCACCATCACCACCACCACTACAACCACCCACCACTACTGCCACCCACCACCACCACCGCCACCCACACCACCGCCACCACCACCACCCACCACCACCGCCGCCACCACTACAACCACCCACCACCACCGCCGCCACCACTACTGCCACCCACCACCACCACTGCCACCCACTACCGCCACCCACCACCACCACCACCCACCACCACCGCCATCACCATCACCCACCACCACCTCTTCCCTTACAAATAATTACCATCATAACCAGACATGCACAAAGCTCCGGCAATGTAATGTCTCCGGAGAGTTTTCCCGTCAAGGTAAATCTATCATGTAAGATATCATCTATATGGAGCACCAACGCTCTTCCCTCAGTGTTCACCACCTATAACAACCAGCACAAAACTCGCCACTTTAGAGATATCAAAATAACTCCCAATTGTCTTCAAAGTAAAGTCTGTTCCTAAAAGGTATTGATATTCAACTCAATTACTGGAAAAAAAAGATGCTATATTTATATGAAGGTAATTTCGTAAGTCATGACAACAATTCTGGAAATATACATTTAAAATGTCATAAAATTTAACATGAAATGGCGTCATCAGTTTGGGCACACGCGCTGGCACCCACACAGGATAGATAAACAAAAAAATACACATTGCATTTGCATCATCCCATTTTTTATTCTAATCTCGAAAAAAATATTACGGTTGAAGAGTGAATGTGCAATAGAGCAAATCATTCCTGCAACGCCACCTACGTCGTTCAATGAGAATATCCTCATTGTTCACTACACTGCAACAGCCCACAGTGAACACTGCTCACAACACTGCGACGTTGGCTATGGCAAGATCACCTGCTCATAGACAACCTGCGAGACGACTTTGAAATTTGGGTAATAGTGCGTACACAAACCACGGAACGGGTGGAATTTGAACCCATGGCCTAGACTTTTACGACACTCGTCATGGGTTCAAGACCCACCCATTCCGTGGCCTGTTTACTATCGTGTTATTAAGATATCGTGAGTCGTGTGTACACCACTGTGCTTATAATCCTTCCAGTATGCAAATGTTTTTCAAGATTAAAGAAAACAGAACGATGCTAATGAAATGTGTGTGCGCTTTTTCTTGCTTATCTCTATATTCCAGGTGGACGCCCACGCTTATGTACAATCTGATGACACCATTTTCTGTTTACTTTTACGAGCTTTTAAATTTATGTTCGAATTTTCTGCGTTTGCAGAAGTTTTCTCAATTAAAAAAAATAGTTGCCATGACTTATGGAATGACCCTCGTAGGTGAGAGCGTATAAAAGGTATTGTGTTGTGTACTGTATCTGGAGTGCATGCCAGAAAGTAGTGAAACTGGTGTAATACAAGAGTGTATGAGAGGGGATATTGTATTTTGTAGAAGATTTATGATACAATCAGAGTTTATGGGGCTCACCGCCTAGAATAATTATATAACATTATTAATGATATGTAAATTACTGAAGTGCTGATTTTATCAATAATCCAATTACAATTATTATTATTACAGTTTGTACCATTATAGTTTACCATTATTCTTATCATTTATATTTAACAATTAACTATTACTGATAATCGCTATCGTTTTCAAGATATCATCAAAGATTATCAATTCTACTGGAAGGATTTAATGCCCAGATGAGGCAATGCTTTGCATTAAAAATACCTGGAAATGCCACTCCATAAAAACTCCTCCACAGCAAAAAACAAGGAGTTGTGGAGCCTCTGTTCTCCATTTGCTGATAACACAGACAAACTATCACTGAGTGTACACCTACCTACTCGTATAATACAGAATTATAGAGGGGTTAGGTTAGGCAAGCTTCGTCAGGAAACAGGACAAGTGATTCCTGACGCGGGTCTTAGTCACATGACCAGCCGTTGGAGCTTTTGGTCATCTGACTGAGGCCTTCCGCTGGCTTACCGGTCCACCTCTTTAAAAATTATGGTCACTTATAACCATTTAGCTTTGATTAGAATTATAGAGGAGCTACGTATGTCGCCACTGTAATACTGAGATAACAGCTGGGAGGTGTCAGGGCTGGCTGGCCGCCTGGGGCCGCCTGTATCTTGATTTATTAATCACCTTGTTCTTAATGTGCCTACAGTTATACTGTATTGTTTAGAAACTAAATTAATGTTTGAGATTTGATTTTCGTTGTCTATAACGTCGGCTTATATGTTGACTCCCTTGGAAAATCCTCTACAATTCTTACTCCCGTCTTGCCGGCGCGCACACACGCGCACAGGCGAGCGCACAACTCTTTCTTTCTCGCGTGAATTAACTGAGAAAATTGAAGAACTATCATCCTCATCGCCAAGGTAGCATTTATCATCTCTTTCTGTTCCATCTCTTCTCTCTCTCTCTCTCTCTCTCTCTCTCTCTCTCTCTCATCTCCCTGTATCTTCGTCTCCCCTCTTGTGTTCTTTTCCTCTTTATTTCTCTATCCTCCTTATATGATAGTTCAATAATAATAATAATAATAATAATAATAATAATAATAATAATAATAAATTATTAAAACCATCATTTTCATAATTTCTTTCAGTTAGTTCAAACGGAGTTCCATTAAAAGTTAGCTTTGATTCACCTCAAAAGGCGAGCAATGAACCAGATTTTTCCATTATTCTTCTACAACTGACGCTGCAAAATTCCAAAACTTATGACATGACATTTCTGCAGAGCAAAACGCAATTTTTTTTTAAATCCAGCCACAAAATATATTTGAATTACGGTTCAATTTTGATCAATTAAACTGTGGCCTGGACACTACTGTTTTACACATACTGATAGAGTTAGTATGTTCTATTTATTTTTAATTTTCTATACAATTCTTTATATCTCTACTTGTCTACGTCTGTGTTCACCCTCTCCCTCTCTCTCTCTCTCTCCCCCTACTTTTCCATCTCTTTTTTTCCTTCTGCAGTTATTGCTCTTTTCCTCTTCCCACCTCAGTTTTTCCTACATGCACGTACGCATACGCGCGCGCAGACACACTCTGGAGAGTGATGTAGTGGAGGCAGGCTCTTGGAGCGGGGAGAGAGTGGACCTAGTAGCGACCAGCGAGGAGGCGGGGCCAGGAGCTGTGAATCGATCCCTGCAACCACAAATAGGTGAGTACACACACACACACACAAGACAGGGCAGCTTGAAGGCTGCGTCTTACCAACATAAATACAGAACAGAAACAGGAGGTACTAAATTTAAGGCCAGTATGACTGGCATGCACACATACAAAGTAGTGTACAAACGTACAAAGTAATGTAGAAGATCATCAGAGATTGCCTGAGCACCTGAAGAAGGGAAAGTTTCGTCAGGATAAATCAACATTGGTTTCGGGAAGATAATTCCTGACTCATGAACTGTCAGAATTTTGAGAGAGAAAATCATGTGGGAAGGAGAGAGGAAGGACAGACTGCATGTATTGAAGTACAGCGTAGCTGACAAGCGGTAAACACACAGTAAGAGGAGACCTTTATTACAGAGACGTTTCACCTATATGAGGCTTTATCAAGCGCATGATAAAGACTCGGGTGAAACATCGTACTAAGAAAGGTCTTTTTCTGTACGTGTCTTTTGTAACCATGAATATTTGTTTATATAAAAAATTCCTGACACTGTGTCCCTGAAGCTGGAATAACAGGAAGAAGCAGTTCAGTGGCTCAGAGAATTTCTGAAGAGCAGAAGACAGATTAAAGACGATATGAAACTTGGGAGTGCGCAGGAGCAGTGAGTGAGGCCCCAGGCACAACCATCACAATGATACATTAGACTTATGTGCAACACTTATGTATCTTTATTGAGGAAACGTTTCGCCACACCGTGGCTTCATCAGTCCAATACAAAGAATAGCAACGATCAGGAGACTGAAGTAATCAGTCCCTCAGCCCGGGCTGAGGGACTGATTACTTCAGTCTCCTGATCTTCACTATTCTTCGTTGTATTGGACTGATGAAGCCACGGTGTGGCGAAACGTTTCCTCAATAAAGATACACAAGTAGGGATTATTCAGCGCCTGTGGGGTGGGGTGGGAGTTAAGTAACTCTGGTAGGGAGGGAAGTAACTCTGGGAGGGAAGTAACTCTGGTAGGGAGGGAAGTAACTCTGGGAGGGAAGTAGCTCTGGTAGGGAGGGAAGTAACTCTGGTAGGGAGGGAAGTAACTCTGGTAGGGAGGGAAGTAACTCTGGTAGGGAGGGAAGTAACTCTGGTAGGGAGGGAAGTAACTCTGGTAGGGAGGGAAGTAACTCTGGTAGGGAGGGAAGTAACTCTGGTAGGGAGGGAAGTAACTCTGGTAGGGAGGGAAGTAACTCTGGGAGGGAGGGAAGTAACTCTGGGAGGGAGGGAAGTAACTCTGGGAGGGAGGGAAGTAACTCTGGTAGGGAGGGAAGTAACTCTGGGAGGGAGGGAAGTAACTCTGGTAGGGAGGGAAGTAACTCTGGGAGGGAGGGAAGTAACTGTAAGGTAACCTCATGGAAACTTTCACACCAACAATACCACCAGACCTGCTGAGCATGGGACAGTGAACTTGTTGCAGTGTTCCTTATTTATGTCAAATCAAAATACTACCCTTAAGGACTTCATTCAAGACACCACATACAACTTATCAGGCTAATAATAGTGTATCCAGCACCATGCGTTCAAATTCGGAGGTTTGAACCCCAGTAGTTTCGGAGCTCGGGTTAATGAACAAATATTTTATATATATACTCTCAGTACATTACACTATAATTCAGTGTCTCCTCTCTGTCTTTGTCACAGACATAAGGCCAGAGTATTTCTGTGCCGTCTCTCAGTATCCAAGGAGACTGGGTGTCTGATCCCATTGCTGTTGATAAGTCTACTTCCATAAGTAGCTTCATCACTTCTTTCTTACTTAAGTGGACGTTGTATAGTTCATATTGGTCTCCTCTGACTCCTCGCTCCCAGGTAGCTCCCATATACTACTCTGTCATCCTTCACAAAGCCTCCACTCATCCTTCTTCGGTCTTATCAGTTAGTTCCTAACAATTAATTTCTTTTCTCTATAGAATGGAGGAACTCTGATATTGTTTAAGCTTGCGATACTTCACTATATTATTTTCGCCTTCTCTCATCTTCATCTGCGCGTGTTTATTGATAGTTCTTCTGTTTATTTCTGTTTCATACAAGTTTTTGTGCTAAATCATGGTCGCTCCCTCCCTTCCTCTCTCTCTCTCTCCCTCTCTCTCTTTCTTTCTGCGCCCCTCACCCAACTACACTCATTCACATTAGTTGCTGAGTACGCCCTCATACGTCCCACATGTC
>WNWK01002704.1:175000-197963 GCA_009830355.1 Cherax destructor
GCTATCTTGTACTTCAATAAGTTATAGCAGTGTGTAGGTTAGAGACCAGTCCCTCGAGTATCTTGCTATCTTGTACTCCAGTAAGTTATAGCAGTGCGTAGGTTAGAGACCAGTCCCTCGAGTATCTTGCTATCTTGTACTCCAGTAACTTATAGCAGTGTGTAGGTTAGAGACCAGTCCCTCGAGTATCTTGCTACCTTGTACTCCAGTAAGTTATAGCAGTGCGTAGGTTAGAGACCAGTCCCTCGAGTATCTTGCTATCTTGTACTCCAGTAAGTTATAGCAGTGTGTAGGTTAGAGACCAGTCCCTCGAGTATCTTGCTATCTTGTACTCCAGTAAGTTATAGCAGTGTGTAGGTTAGAGACCAGTCCCTCGAGTATCTTGCTATCTTGTACTCCAGTAAGTTATAGCAGTGTGTAGGTTAGAGACCAGTCCCTCGAGTATTTTGCTATCTTGTACTCCCAGTAAGTTATAGCAGTGTGTAGGTTAGAGACCAGTCCCTCGAGTATCTTGCTATCTTGTACTCCAGTAAGTTATAGCAGTGCATAGGTTAGAGACCAGTCCCTCGAGTATCTTGCTATCTTGTACTCCAGTAAGTTATAGCAGTGCGTAGGTTAGAGACCAGTCCCTCGAGTATCTTGCTATCTTGTACTCCAGTAAGTTATAGCAGTGTGTAGGTTAGAGATCAGTCCCTCGAGTATCTTGCTATCTTGTACTCCAGTAAGTTATAGCAGTGTGTAGGTTAGAGACCAGTCCCTCGAGTATCTTGCTATCTTGTACTCCAGTAAGTTATAGCAGTGTGTAGGTTAGAGACCAGTCCCTCGAGTATCTTGCTACCTTGTACTCCAGTAAGTTATAGCAGTGCGTAGGTTAGAGACCTGTCCCTCGAGTATCTTGCTATCTTGTACTCCAGTAAGTTATAGCAGTGTGTAGGTTAGAGACCAGTCCCTCGAGTATCTTGCTATCTTGTACTCCAATAAGTTATAGCAGTGCGTAGGTTAGAGACCAGTCCCTCGAGTATCTTGCTATCTTGTACTCCAGTAAGTTATAGCAGTGTGTAGGTTAGAGACCAGTCCCTCGAGTATCTTGCTATCTTGTACTCCAGTAAGTTATAGCAGTGTGTAGGTTAGAGACCAGTCCCTCGAGTATCTTGCTATCTTGTACTCCAGTAAGTTATAGCAGTGTGTAGGTTAGAGACCAGTCCCTCGAGTATCTTGCTATCTTGTACTCCAGTAAGTTATAGCAGTGTGTAGGTGAGAGACCAGTCCCTCGAGTATCTTGCTATCTTGTACTCCAGTAAGTTATAGCAGTGTGTAGGTTAGATACCAGTCTCTCGAGTATCTTGCTATCTTGTACTCCAGTAAGTTATAGCAGTGTGTAGGTTAGAGACCAGTCCCTCGAGTATCTTGCTATCTTGTACTCCAGTAAGTTATAGCAGTGTGTAGGTTAGAGACCAGTCCCTCGAGTATCTTGCTATCTTGTACTCCAGTAAGTTATAGCAGTGTGTAGGTTAGATACCAGTCCCTCGAGTATCTTGCTATCTTGTACTCCAGTAAGTTATAGCAGTGTGTAGGTTAGAGACCAGTCCCTCGAGTATCTTGCTATCTTGTACTCCAGTAAGTTATAGCAGTGTGTAGGTTAGAGACCAGTCCCTCGAGTATCGAGTATCTCTCTCCTTCATGAAAAAAAATGATACGAAGTTCTGGTTAGTGCTGTTATCTTAGACTGTTGTGAGGATGGGAAACAATAACAGTGCCTTGTGGCACTGAACTTGTTTTGATTACCACTGTGTTCTGTTAGAAATATGAATATCCGCTTCCCTACTATTCCTGTTACACCTCTGTTGACCTCATTTTATGAACAATTCCTCCAAGGTCACTTTCGCCTTTGCGAAATCAGAGTAAATTACAATTAGCGTTTTTTTTCCAAAGTCTCCGTAATTTCGTCACAGTGATTTAATTGCTATAATAAGCAAGATCTTCCTGCTCTAAAGCCATGTTACGTAGGTTGTGTTCCTCTTGTTTCTCTATGTCAGCAAACCAATATTTCAGGGTTTGTCAATGTTCTGCTGACCCTTTTTTGTAAAGGCTGAAGCTCTGTGTCTGCACACTGTTAAGGCCTCTTTTTTGTTTGGTGTACTAGCTAAACCAGCAGTATATTATATTATTGTAACCACGAGTACAACATTCAGTCCTACTGGATGCGCTACTCTTAAGGATTGTGTGGTTCAGTGGACTAGAGCGCCATGTGTTTTCGCTCACCGTGAGGCGGGCCAAAGCATCATGGGTTCGACCCCTGGCTAGTGCAGTGTATATATATATATATATATATATATATATATATATATATATATATATATCACACTGATGGAATTAGTTTTAAGTGCTGCATATGTCGACCTACCTACCTACCTGCGTAGGTCTAGTTCTATCATGACGTCTGAAGGACTTGTATGATAGACAAAATTTATAAAGAATCGACCCTGATCTTCAACTGCCATAGCACTAATAGGATCGTTAAACAGTGATTCGTAAGATTCTCTTAAAATTTCACTCATTTTTTGTAGTCTCAGTATGAATCTTCTCTGAGACGAAGGCTACATCTTTTTTTTACTTGATTTATGCATAGGTAAAAAAATCGGGCTTTTATCAGTGTCTTAAATTTATATGGAGTTCTCTCGTTTATTCTAAGTCACCTACTGCCAGAGAATGAACAAATAAACACTTCCTAACAACCTAGTATTCATCTGTATTTTTGTACTTATCTATATAATCGGCACTCATCTGCATAACTGGTACTTATCTGCATAACTGACACTCATCTGCATAACTGGTACTCATCTGTATAACTGGTACTCATCTGCATAACTGGCACTCATCTCCATAACTGGTACTCGTCTGTATAACTGGCACTCATCTGTATAACTGGTACTCATCTGTATAACTGGTACTCATCTGCATAACTGGTACTCATCTGTATAACTGGTACTCGTCTGTATAACTGGCACTCATCTCCATAACTGGTACTCGTATGTATAACTGGCACTCATCTGTATAACTGGTACTCATCTGTATAACTGGTACTCATCTGCATAACTGGTACTCGTCTGTATAACTGGCACTCATCTGTATAACTGGCACTCATCTGTATAACTGGTACTCGTCTGTATAACTGGTACTCGTCTGTATAACTGGTACTCATCTGTATGACTGGTACTCATCTGTATAACTGGTACTCGTCTGTATAACTGGTACTCATCTGCATAACTGGTACTCATCTGCATAACTGGCACTCATCTGCATAACTGGTACTCATCTGCATAACTGGCACTCATCTGCATAACTGGTACTCATCTGTATAACTGGTACTCATCTGTATAACTAGTACTCGCGTTTCAGTCTCTCACTTTGCCCATTCAATTTCTTTGAGTATTTTCTATATCGTAATGTTCGACATTTAAGTACATTTGTTGCCGAAATTCTTCGCCTGCGCAGCAGACTTCTTCAGTCGAACACACAGGTGATTATAATAGTGGAGGCAGTGGAAGAAACGGAGAGGTAATTTCGAGGTGTTCACTCAGTTTTGATAGGTGTTCAGCCCTTAAGTTCTTTAGTTTTGATAGGTGTTCAGTCTTGATGGAAGGTGTTCAGTGCCTCAGTCTTGATGGAAGGTGTTCAGTGCCTCAGTCTTGATGGAAGGTGTTCAGTGCCTCAGTCTTGATGGAAGGTGTTCAGTCCCTCAACCAACACTGGAGCGTCAAACCATAAAACGTCAACGTCAACATCAAATTCCTTAAAAGCTCCGGCATTCAGTTTTTAAACTTGCAAAACGCGAGCCTCAAAGAATTTTCCCAGACTTCAGCAAAACAAGACTTTTTCAGGGATAGTAAAGCACCGTCGTGTTGTGTGTGTGTGTGTGTGTGTGTGTGTGTGTGTGTGTGTGTGTGTGTGTGTGTGTGTGTGTCCTTCGCTCCAGTTAGTACATATTTAGGACTTAGAGGTGTTCCCAGTAATTTAAATGCTTCATTGGCTCTATGCGGGCGGTAAATGATCTCTGTATTTGTTCCAGCTATCTCACCTGCCCTGAACGCAGCTGTGATTTGAATAGTATCACCACTGGCACTACCTCCCCTTGTCCTGAAAGTTCTCGCTATCTACCCCCATCATTTTCCTGACTTTCATGACATTTGCCTTTTTATATTCTTAAAAAAGTCAGTATTATTATCCCCAGTTCCTTTCTATATCTCAGTAGATGGAACTATTCACCAATGAACGTCATCTCTCCACTACCCAATGGAAAACTTTGCTTATACCATACTCTTTGCAATTAGCTGTGTCTTCTACCGAGATGATTTTCATGTTTAGTTTATCATCCACACATGATAAACTGTGGGAAGCGTTTTATCTAGAGTATGTAAGGTGCGAGGATAAGAAAGAGTAGAGGCGCCAGGACTGTGCGTTGGGGAACTGGTGCTGCGTACTCCAAGACGGATCTGACAGATGTTGTACAAAGAGTCCATAATTACTCTCTGCTGCGGTTCCTGAAGGCTGCTCTTAGATTTACCAAAAATAGTAGCTACAGAAGTTATTCGGTTGATTTGAGTACGAGGCTGGTCACAGACCGGGCCTCGGCGGCGTTGACCCCCGAAACCCTCTCCAGGTATACTACACTTACCCCAAGGGCTTTCTCCTTGAGCGATGGCTGCTGCCTCTGACCCCGTGCCTGTACTCCGTGTTCGATCTTCTCGCCCCTTCCCTTATCTTTATAATCTATGTACTCACCCAGTTGTGTTTCTGGGGTTCGAGTCACTGCTCCTGGTCCTGCCTTTTCAACTACAATCGCCGGCATTATTGGATCCTGGCCTCAAGGGGCTTATTATACCTACTCTTGAAACTGTGTATCGGATTTGCCTCTACCACTTTGTCATTTAACTTATCTAACAGTCTGAGGCTGAAAAAGTATTTCCTAACATCCCTGTAGTTCATCTATGTTTTTAGTTTCTTACGACCTCTCGCCCCTATGCCTCTCATTTCAAAAATTCTGCCCCAGTCTGCTCTGTTAAAGTCTCTGAGTATCTTTTATGTCGTAATAATGTCTTGTGTGTGTGTGTGTGTGTGTGTGACCCTTCAATGAAACAGCAGCAAGACGTTCACCTCATCAAAAAAAATAGCTCACTGCTGTAAAGAAACGTTACTTGCTCCACAGAAACGTTCACTGACCCACAGAAGCTTTCACTGCCCCACAGAAACTTTCACTGCCCCACAGAAACTTTCACTTAAACACAGAAGCTTTCACTGCCCCACAGAAACTTTCACTGCCCCACAGAAACTTTCACTGCTCCACATAAACTTTCACTGCCCCACAGAAACTTTCACTGCCCCACAGAAACGTTCGCTTTCACAGTCCATAACACCAGTTTACGCCACTTTTTAATTTTTCATTGTATTTTAGTCATGTAGGGGTGAGCGGGACTACTTTCTTCAAGGGGGGCGAGACTACTTTCTTCAGGGAGGAAAGCGAGACTACTTTCTTCAGGGAGGAAAGCGAGACTACTTTCTTCAGGGAGGAAGAAATTACTCGCGCCATAAATCCTAGAAGTGTCGACGTCTTCTATAATCTTAAGGAATTACCCAGCCAGACTATAAAAAATGGGGGAGGGGTAGAAAGGGGAAGAAGGGATAGAGGGGAAGGGGTAGGGAGAGGGGAAGAAGGGGGCAGACAGGGGAAAGAGAACACGGTGGAAAGCGTTTAGAGGGGAAAGTGGTGGTGAGGAGGGGGATAGAGAGGGAGGAAAGAACTGTTAGTCTTAGCTGGGAGACTTCAGTAGTGTCAACCTGAGCTGGGAGACTTCAGTAGTGTCAACCTGAGCTGGGAGACTTCAGTAGTGTCAACCTGAGCTGGGAGACTTCAGTAGTGTCAACCTGAGCTGGGAGACTTCAGTAATGTTAACCTGAGCTGGGAGACTTCAGTAGTGTCAACCTGAGCTGGGAGACTTCAGTAGTGTCACCCTGAGCTGGGAGACTTCAGTAGTGTCACCCTGAGCTGGGAGACTTCAGTAGTGTCACCCTGAGCTGGGAGACTTCAGTAGTGTCACCCTGAGCTGGGAGACTTCAGTAGTGTCACCCTGAGCTGGGAGACTTCAGTAGTGTCAACCTGAGCTTGTCATGTCGGGGGGTATGGGAACTGGGGGGCCCAGTGGGTGTCAAGGGGGGGGAGTGAGTAGGCAGGACTTGACGTTGACAGGAGCGGAGGTAACGGAGGTAATGTGAGGTCACTGGTGACTACACCATCACCTCTCATTACCACCACACTACTCACCCTCTCTCTACCTAAAATAAAATATAATAAAATAAAGTATAACGAATAATAAGAATATAACGGGGACAGTGAATATTACTATTCCACTCAAACACAGTTTATTTAAGTCCTTGTACAATAATATATTTGGGAACAGGAGAATACTATTAGGTTTAGATAAATGGGGATTGTACATATAAGCAGGGAGACAGTGAATACAATCAACTGACGAAACAGAATATAACTTACAATATAGTTCAGAGGACAGTTCACCACAGGAACTCAGTCACACTTCTAGCCACAGGTCCCAAGACCTGCTCCAACAGAACTCTGCCCAGTGTCTCCAACAGTCTCCTCCAGAGACTCTACAGCAGCTCTCTCCCAGAGCTCTGCACACCGGCAGCCGCTCCGCTAGAATCTCGTGCCCAGAGCTCTGCACACAGGCCAGAGCTCTGCCCGAATGTCTCCAGCCCAGAGCTCCGCACACAGGCCAGAGCTCCGCCAGAATCACCCCAGCCCAGAGCTCCGCACACAGGCCAGAGCTCCGCCAGAATGTCCCCGGCCCAGAGCTCCGCACACAGGCCAGAGCTCCGCCAGAATCTCCTCTCTATACAATATAGTTCAGAGGACAGTTCACCACAGGAACTCAGTCACACTTCTAGCCACAGGTCCCAAGACCTGCTCCAGCAGAACTCTGCCCAGTGTCTCCAACGGTCTCCTCCAGAGACTCTACAGCAGCTCTCTCCCAGAGCTCTGCACACAGGCCAGAGCTCTGCCCGAATGTCTCCAGCCGAGAGCTCCGCACACAGGCCAGAGCTCCGCCAGAATCACCAGCCCAGAGCTCTGCACACAGGCCAGAGCTCTGCCCGAATGTCTCCAGCCGAGAGCTCCGCACACAGGCCAGAGCTCCGCCAGAATCACCAGCCCAGAGCTCTGCACACAGGCCAGAGCTCCGCCAGAATGTTCTCTCTAGTTGTTTCCTCGGCCTTATATGGTGCTCCAAGCATCCCCCCAATGAGGAGTGCACCATGTGCTTTGACCTGACGCTAGTCCAAAAGACAAAAGACCTGAGCCTTAATCCGAGAGGCGTGGTCTGACAGCTATTTACCAAGGGCAGGTGTGGCTGCTTAGGTAGACCTCACAGCACACTGACTACATCACAAGCTGGGAGACTTCAGTAGTGTCAACCTGAGCTGGGAGACTTCAGTAGTGTCAACCTGAGCTGGGAGACTTCAGCAGTGTCAGCCTGAGCTGGCAGACTTCAGCAGTGTCAGCCTGAGCTGGCAGACTTCAGTAGTGTCAGCCTGAGCTGGCAGACTTCAGCAGTGTCAGCCTGAGCTGGCAGACTTCAGCAGTGTCAGCCTGAGCTGGCAGACTTCAGCAGTGTCAGCCTGAGCTGGGAGACTTCAGCAGTGTCAGCCTGAGCTGGCAGACTTCAGTAGTGTCAGCCTGAGCTGGCAGACTTCAGCAGTGTCAGCCTGAGCTGGCAGACTTCAGCAGTGTTAGCCTGAGCTGGCAGACTTCAGCAGTGTCAGCCTGAGCTGGCAGACTTCAGTAGTGTCAGCCTGAGCTGGCAGACTTCAGCAGTGTCAACCTGAGCTGGCAAACTTCAGCAGTGTCAGCCTGAGCTGGCAGACTTCAGCAGTGTCAGCCTGAGCTGGCAGACTTCAGCAGTGTCAGCCTGAGCTGGCAGACTTCAGCAGTGTCAGCCTGAGCTGGGAGACATATATATTACGTATTCAAGGCTAATGGACTGATCCCATCCCAACTCTCCACTGCTTCTGCTGTCTCCAAATTTAGTCACCTCAATGTTCGAGTCAAGAAGCCTACGGTGTAGGCGAAACGTTTCGTAAATAAAAATAGCAAAGTGTTGGGTGGTGTCTTACTCATGCACCTTGCTGAAGGATATCAGCTCTGGTAGACGAGAAAACAGAGACCTGAGAGCACTAGCATCAAGCACTTTGATCTGTCGCGGTCAAAAAGTTGTGTTTGGGCAACAAATCGTCCACCAAGGCAGTGTGACACAGTGACTGCCAGAATCAGGTTGATATATCGTCACCTGTGCCAGGTGTGTGCAACCACAGGTAAGTCTCCCGTCCCTGTTTATTGTACATTGAAGTTTTACGAGAAGAGAAGAGGTCACACAGGACCCTCACCGTTATATAGTTGTGTCCAGTTGTCAGTGACTTTAGTTCTGGTATAATGTGCTACTTGAAACTGTGTAAATACCTATCTACTCTAAGTTGTTTGACGATATTCTCAATGTCCATTCTAAATTTACCAGCACTCATTAATGCTGGCAATTATATATATATACATATATATATATATATATATATATATATATATATATATATATATATATATATATATATATATATATATATGTATGTGTGTGTGTGTGTGTGTTAGTTACCATTTTGTCCTAGGCACATGTCAATTAGACACTAGGCCTGTTGTATGTATGTGTGTGTGTGTGTGTGTAAGGAAACACTTCGAAATGTTTCTGCCCCACCAGGAATTGAACCCGGCCCCTCCGTGCGTGAAGCGAGAGCTTTACCCACTGGGCCACCGGAGGCATATGTGTGTGTGTGTGTGTGTGTGTGTGTGTGTGTGTGTGTGTGTGTGTATGTGTGTGTGTGTGTGTGTGTTGGAATATGACAGGAAAACACAGATAGCTTTTGTTCTCACTGTGTAACTATCATATAGAATAGCGAAGCAGTACACTAGTAATGTGTACAATTTTAGTTAATATAAAAAAACATCAGAATCCTTTCTCATGACTAAAACATGTGGACAATAGTTCTGTTGCGCTCTCTCTCTCTCTCTCTCTCTCTCTCTCTCTCTCTCTCTCTCTCTCTCTCTCTCTCTCTCTCCACCCCTCCATTACCTTAATTTTGAACAGTTTCTCTAATTTTCAGCTCTTCGTCATGACTTTTTTTTATTTACCCACAATTCTCCTCTTTCTGCTATTTCCTCTTCCTTCTCCCATTTTTCTGCTTCTTGTCACTCTTCTCTATCATCTTTCTGAGTTGCTTGTCCTCTTCCTCACAGTAACCATCTTTTTTTTTCTTTGATGTCATCTTAGTTGTCCTCTAATCTTCCTCTTCCTCCTCATCATCATAATAATCATAAAATACCATCACCTTCCTCCTCCTTCGCTGTCTTTTCCCCCGTTTCCTTCCGTATGTCCTATCCCCCCCTTCTCCCTACCTTTCCCTTTCCAGTATTTTCTCTGTCTCCCCTACCTACCTAGTCTTCTCTCTCTCCCTTCCCAATATCTCCCTTACCTACTTCCCTTCCCTATATCTCCCTACCCTCCCTTAACTACCCTGCCGTCTTCCCCCTGCTCTGGAGACGCACATAACCTCGTATTTACGAGACTCACAATGCTTTTCCCTTCGCTTCACTTCCCCAACCTTCAACTGGGGTACAATCTGGGCTCAAGACGACACTCCCGGGGTGGGTTAGTGGGGTGGATGAGAGTGGATGAGTGGTAAATGAGAGGGGTGGATGAGTGGGTGTTTGTATAAGTATCTACCCAGTTGTGTTAGTGGGAGTCGATACAACTCCGCCTGGGAGAGAGGGAGAGAGAGAGAGAGAGAGAGAGAGAGAGAGAGAGAGAGAGAGAGAGAGAGAGAGAGAGAGAGAGAGAGAGAGAGAGAGAGAGAGAGAGAGAGAGAGAGAAAGCTCAGCACTGGGCTGTTCGTCATGCCAGCTGACGTAATGGGCAATTAAGCGTTATTTCGCTGTATATTAATAGGAATTACGATTTAATTGCCATGGTTGTGCCTCTGTTGGGTAACCCACTCCCCCCCTGCCCTGTGAGGACGAGGGGGGAGGTCTACACTGTTACTTGTTGACACCATGGGTTACATCAATGCTGATGAACGCTCATCAATCTCTTGTTTATCATGACATTGATGAGTAATGATAAACATTGCACTAACGAGTGATTATTAACGTGACACTGACGAGTGGTTATCAACGTAACATTGATGAGTGGTTATCAACGTAACATTGATGAGTGGTTATCAACGTAACATTGATGAGTGGTTATCAACGTAACACTGACGAGTGGTTATCAACGTAACATTGATGAGTGGTTATAACGTAACATTGAGAGTGGTTATCAACGTAACATTGATGAGTGGTTATCAACCTAACATTGATGAGTGGTTATTAACTGACATTGATGAGTGGTTATTAACATTGATGAGTGGTTATCAACGTAACATTGATGAGTGGTTATCAACGTAACATTGATGAGTGGTTATCAACGTAACATTGATGAGTGGTTATCAACGTAACATTGATGAGTGGTTATTAACCTGACATTGATGAGTGGTTATCAACGTAACATTGATGAGTGGTTATCAACGTAACATTGATGAGTAGTTATCAACGTAACACTGACGAGTGGTTATTAACCTGACATTCATGAGTGGTTATCAACGTAACATTGATGAGTAGTTATAACAGTAATACTGACGAAGTGGTTATTAACATGACATTGATGAGTGGTTATCAACGTAACATTGATGAGTGGTTATCAACGTAACATTGACGAGTGGTTATTAACATGACACTGATGAGTGGTTATCAACGTAACATTGATGAGTGGTTATTAACATGACATTGATGAGTGGTTATCAACGTAACATTGATGAGTAGTTATCAACGTAACATTGACGAGTGGTTATTAACCTGACATTGATGAGTGGTTATCAACGTAACATTGATGAGTGGTTATCAACGTAACATTGATGAGTGGTTATTAACATGACATTGATGAGTGGTTATCAACGTAACATTGATGAGTGGTTATCAACGTAACTTTCATGAGTGGTTATTAACATGACATTGATGAATGGTTATCAACGTAACATTGATGAGTGGTTATTAACCTGACATTGATGAGTGGTTATTAACCTGACATTGAAGAGTGGTTATTAACCTGACATTGAAGAGTGGTTATTAACCTGACATTGATGAGTGGTTATTAACCTGACATTGATGAGTGGTTATTAACCTGACATTGATGAGTGGTTATTAACCTGACATTGAAGAGTGGTTATTAACCTGACATTGATGAGTGGTTATCAACGTAACATTGATGAGTGGTTATCAACGTAACATTGATGAGTGGTTATTAACATGACATTGATGAATGGTTATCAACGTAACATTGATGAGTGGTTATTAACCTGACATTGATGAGTGGTTATTAACCTGACATTGAAGAGTGGTTATTAACCTGACATTGATGAGTGGTTATTAACCTGACATTGATGAGTGGTTATTAACCTGACATTGAAGAGTGGTTATTAACCTGACATTGAAGAGTGGTTATTAACCTGACATTGATGAGTGGTTATTAACCTGACATTGAAGAGTGGTTATTAACCTGACATTGATGAGTGGTTATCAACGTGACCACAACCACACACACCAACAACCAGCAACTACAACTAGAGCGTAACTACCAAGCAGTGTTATGGTAACTCCCTCACGCCCGCCATCAGGTGGCTGCGTAGCGCCGCCCGAGGTATATAAATAACTTCACATTAAAGAGAGTAGGAACTGTGAACTGTCTCACCTACTCTACACACAGGCACACAAACACATACACACAGGCACACAAACATACACACAGGCACACAAACACATACACACATGGATAAAATAATATATGAGAACCCTACCATTTCCCAACCCCCTCCCCCCCGGGCGCTAGTAACCATACATTGTGGAACTAAATGTATAGAGAGGCTTGTGAAGGGCACGAGAAACCAAATATTAAAAGAGGGAACTTGGAAGGAATGTGAGACTTCGTGAATGCAGTCGGGACGTGGAGAACTTCATGCCTAGAGATGGAAATAGAAAAGACAGAGAGACCTCTTGGTTCAACTAGAGATGCAGAGAAGAAAACAAAAGTGTAAGAGCATGGAAAAATTACAGAAAGGGAAGGACTGGCGAGAACAGAGAAGTAAGCATTTTAGTCAGAAATGTATAAGCAATTGTGAGGAGAGAGGATGAACAACAAAAAACGACAAGGAAATCTGTGAAGTGCTGATCAATGATATGAAGAGGTCTTCTCAGTGACAACGAGCACTGTCAGAAAGTCTTGGGAAGAGGAACACAGACAGGTACTGCACACCATACACATAACAGGACAGGGAAGAGTTAGAGAAACTTTTGATGGACCTGGATACATCAAAGACCGTGGCGAAGGTGTTATCACGGACTCTGCAAGAGAGAGCAGAAGCACTGTCTGAACCACTAGCTAACATCCATAAGTCAATGGACATGGGACAGTTGCCAGAAATCCGGAAGACAATGAATGTACTACCTATAATTAATAAAGGCAGACAGGAAGCACTGAACAACAGACTAGTTTCATTGACCTGTGTGTATCTTGCACGACAGTGGAGAAGATAATCTGGTGAGTGGTAGAACACTTGGAAAGAGGTGCCTTCCTAAGCAATAACCAGCACAGGTTCAGAGATGGCAAATCTCGGAAACCGTCTCACATCTGTTACAAAGTAACAGATGTGAGACAGGAGAAAGGGAAATGGGTGGACTGCATTTTCATAGGCTGAAAAAAGGCATTTGATTCTGTACGCCACAAGAGACTAACAAAAATTTGAGATTCTGGCGGGTATGACAAGGAATGTATTTCAATGGATTAAAGTACCTTATGATTGTCAAGGATGCGATGTAACAATGGGGAAGAGTAAGACGAGGGGTTCCGCAAGGATCGGTATTAGGACCAGTACTGTTTCTGATTTACGTGAACGACAAACCTTAATAAGACAATACGAAGGCCACGTAACACAATCTTCTATATCAATTCTAGGAACCTCCAATTCTTCCTATCTACACACAACCACTGAAAGCGCTCCACTGACCTGCCTTCACAGCCCTGCACCTTTGGAAAGATTTGTTTTGTTTTATCACTCGATCGTTTCTTTGTTTTCACATTGTTGTAGATTATCACATTTTGAATTTTAAAATTATCTCCTGATGTCTCGTGGCGAATGCCGTGCCTTGAAGAACAAACGGTGCTATATTCCTTGTTGACCAATGCTACCTGCCTAGACCCAGCCATGACATGCAAGTAAACATGTGAGCCCCAAAATGCCCAGCAGCTGGGCTAAGCCCTGGTACTTTCTCTTCCCCTAGTGACGCTCCTCTCACAAATCTCTTCTTATGGTATCCCATCTTCTAAGTTCCGGACAAACTGCAAGATTGGTCAGATTAGTGACGGAATGAACTCAATCCCAGAAAATGCAAGGTTATGAAGATTGGGGAATGGCAAGAAGACTAGACATGGAGTCAAGACTCTGGGGACAGAGGCTGCACACCTCATAACCAGACATAACCAGCTCCCAGGTAGTACCGTAGTGAGTGTTGATGATGCTGCTTTGTATAGAAACTAATTAATAATGCACATTCATTACAAGCTCCAAACTTAAGTGATGTGGCCCCTAAATATAATTAATAGTACCCCTCTCTCTCTCTCTCTCTCTTTACCTATCTTCTCTAAACCCTAACTAAATATATTCAAATATTCTACCTTCATCTCTATCTCCCTAACACTGCCGGTTACATGGACAACATAAGCTAAACAAACATAGCAAACACTACTATTTTGCACAGCTAAATCTGCTGGTTAAAAGCTATTTCCCTATATATATATATGTTTTATCCTTACTGGATCTCCTAAGCCTTTGGTTGTGGCTGCGTGCTCTACGACTGCGCAGCCTACCAGTGCTGGACAGGCTCTGAATGTCCGTATTCAGATTAAATATGTGAATCTTAGCTAGATCAAGGTATAGAGTTCCCCATGAATATAATAATACGTGTGTATCTTAGTAAACTGGTGAGATATCTGAGGTCTGGCCAGCACCACTGACTGGTCACACGCCTTCCACACACAACATATATTAAAGAAAAGATATGCTTCTCTCTGTGTAGGCGTCATCTATCCAACACAGGCAATAATAAGGGAAAGACGACAAGGGGTAAAGGTGATCAGCCCCAGAACCCTGATAGGTGGTGTTCACTCCCTCAGTCTTGATTAATCTATAGCAGATGCAAAAGAAAGTAACGAGAGTCTTCACTATCGCCATCAGTACTCCATTTGAGTCCACTGTACACTTCTTAGTACCAACTCTCCGTCGCTCTACTTAAACTTCATACGTCAAGTTATCAACGTTGTTTGACCCTCTGATACCATATATTTTTAACAATTTGAAAACTAATCTTTATGCTTTTTTCTTTGTCCTGTCCTCCGTTTTCCCCGTTCCTTAATTCTCATCTTTAGCATGTTTTGCTTGGGGCAGGGGTCATCCTAGAAAAGGTTGGAGGGAGAGGGTAAAGGAGGTTTCGAGTGCTTGGGGCTTGGACATCCAACAGGTTTTGTGTGAGCGTGTTAGGAGCGGAAGCAAGTGGTTCTTATGAGTTGTTGGAATGAGAGCAAGGTAACATTTATGAAGGAATTCAGAGAGGCCGGCTAGCTGGACTTAAAAGTCCTGGTGGGAAGTACAGTGCCTACACTCGGAAGGAAGGGGAAGGGGGGATATTGCTGTTTGGAGGGTGACCTGAACTGAATGTCAGCGCTTCTGGCTAGATAGTGATTGAATGAGTGACAATAAAAGTGTTTTCTTTTTTGTCGGGTCACCCTATCTCAGTGGGAGACGGCCAGAATTAATATACGTATATATATATATATATATATATATATATATATATATATATATATATATACACACACACACACACACACACCTTATGTCCCTTAATTCATTGTTCCAGGGTTCTAGATGTTTTTATTGAGGAAACGTTTCGCCACACAGTGGCTTCATCAGTTCAATACAAAGGATAATAGTGAAGATGAGAAGGAGTTTGAGATAATTAGTCCCCTCAGCCTGGAGTCGATGGTTCTCTGAGCCATTTACCTACATACTTTACCGTAAACACCTAAGGGGCGAAACGTTTTCTTAATTTGTTGTTGCCTCATGGTATGCTTTTAAATCTGTGTACTCACCTAATTGTGGTTGCAGGGGTAGATACTCAGCTCCTGGCCCCGCCTCTTCACTGATCGCTACTGGGTCCTCTCTCTCCCTGCTCCATGAGCTTTATCATACATACCTCGTCTTAAAGCTATGTATGGTTCCTGCCTCCACTACATCACTTGCTAGACAATTCCACTTCCTGACTATGGCTGAAGAAATACTTCCTAACATCCCTTTGAATAATCTGAGTCTTCAACTTCCAATTGTGACCCCTTGTTTCTGTGTCCCCTCTCTGGAACATCTTGTCTCTATCCATCTTGTCTATTCCACGCAGTATTTTGTATGTCGTTTTCATGTCTCCCCTAACCCTCCTGTCCTCCAGTGTTGTCAGGCCGATGTGTGTGTGTGTGTGTGTATATATACTCACCTAATTATGGTCTGCAGGGGTCGACTCTGTGTATGTATGTGTGTGTGTGTGTGTGTGTGTGTGTGTGTGTGTGTGTGTGTGTGTGTGTGCGCGCGCGCGCCTTTCTCTCTCTTCTACTCTTAAGATATACAGAGGGATGGATGCACAGACTGCGGTCCGTGTCTTAGTAGTGGCACTCAACTGGCACTCAGCAGATTGGTCTTGGCACCCGGCGCTAGTAGATTCCTCCAGTCCCAGTAAAAGATATCGTCGAGAATTGCACTCTTGTCTTCAGTAACTACGGTAACCCATTCTTATTTTACAACGTCAAAGGTTAATGATTTCCTCAACGTCAACGTTTCCCATTTGTCTCCAAATTACGTTTTCTTTATCTTAATGAGATAAGTTAATTTAGTTCAGGTTAGATTACATTAGGCTGGGTTAGCTAACGTTACGTTAGCAGGAACTAAATGGCGTGCTACTGACAAGTCGGATCGAAACGTCGACTTAAGCTTCTGTCTACTATGTGCGGGTTATTATTGTATGACGAAATCATATGAATTATTAACAGCATGTTGATTTTTCAGTCAAAACAGGAAGAGAATTTTGCTAAACTGAAGTTAAATGTTCTCATAACATTCAGAACAAGTCCATAACACCAAGGACCCCCAGGTCCATAACACCAAGGACCCCCAGGTCCATAACACCAAGGACCCACAGGTCCATAACACCAAGGACCCCAGGTCCATAACACCAAGGACCCACAAGTCCATAACACCAAGGACCCCCAGGTCCATAACACCAAGGACCCCAGGTCCATACACCAAGGACCCCAGGTCCATAACACCAAGGACCCCCAGGTCCATAACACCAAGGACCCCCAGGTCCATAACACCAAGGACCCCCAGGTCCATAACACCAAGGACCCCCAGGTCCATAACACCAAGGACCCACAAGTCCATAACACCAAGGACCCACAAGTCCATAACAAAAAGGACCCACACGTCCATAACACCAAGGACCCCCAGATCCATAACACCAAGGACCCCAGGTCCATAACACCAAGGACCCACAGGTCCATACCACCAAGGACCCACAAGTCCATAACACCAAAAACCCACAAGTCCATAACACCAAGGACCCACAGGTCCATACCACCAAGGACCCACAGGTCCATAACACCAAGGACCCACAAGTCCATAACACCAAGGACCCACAGGTCCATAACACCAAGGGCACACAAGTCCATAACACTAAGGACCCACAAGTCCATAAAACCAGGGACCCACAAGTCCATAACACCAAGGACCCACAAGTCCATAATACCAAGAACCCACAAGTCCATAACACCAAGGACCCACAAGTCCATAACACCAAGGACCCACAAGTCCATAACACCAAGGACCCACAAGTCCATAACACCAAGGACCCACAGGGTCCATAACAACAAGGACCCACATGTCCATAACAAAAATGACCCACATGTCCATAACAAAAAGGACCCACACGTCCATAACAACAAGGACCCACAAGTCCATAACACCAAGGACCCACACGTCCATAACACCAAGAACCCACAAGTCCATAACACCAAGGACCCACAAGTCCATAACACCAACGAACCACAAGTCCATAACACCAAGGACCCACACGTCCATAACGCCAAGGACCCACAAGTCCATAACGCCAAGGACCCACAAGTCCATAACAAGGACCCACAAGTCCATAACAAAAAGGACCCACACGTCAATAACAAAAAGGACCCACACGTCCATAACAAGGACCCACAAGTCCATAACACCAAGGACCCACACGTCCATAACACCAAGAACCCATAAGTCCATAACACCAAGGACCCACACGTCCATAACACCAAGAACCCACAAGTCCATAACAAGGACCCACACGTCCATAACAAGGACCCACACGTCCATAACAAAAAGGACCCACACGTCCATAACACCAAGAACCCACAAGTCCATAACAAAAAGGACCCACACGTCCGTAACAACAAGGACCCACAGGTCCATAACAACAAGGACCCACACGTCCATAACAAGGACCCACAGGTCCAAAACAACAAGGACCCACAAGTCCATAACACCAAGGACCCACAAGTCCATAACACCAAAGACCAACAGGTCCATAACAACAAGGACCCACAAGTCCATAACAACAAGGACCCACGAGTCCATAACAAGGACCCACACGTCCATAACAACAAGGACCCACACGTCCATAACAACAAGGACCCACACGTCCATAACAACAAGGACCCACACGTCCATAACAAGGACCCTCACGTCCATAACAACAAGGACCCACACGTCCATAACAACAAGGACCCACACGTCCATAACAACAAGGACCCACACGTCCATAACAACAAGGACCCACACGTCCATAACAACAAGGACCCACACGTCCATAACAACAAGGACTCACAACTATAAATTTGTTCATTATTCTCTTGTTAAATCCGATTGTTTATATTTTATATCGCTTAGACAACGATTCGCTATATTCTCTAATTTAATCATATGATCAAAGGCATCAACTCTTCAAAACTTGCTTTCATCTGCCAGAATTTTCTCAACTTTTCCTATGATAGTTTTCTCAAAACAATTACACCTCCCTCGCCTTTATCTGGTCTTGTTAAATGATATTCTTATCCGACTTCAAACTGTACAAGGCGTATTTTTCCTTTTCCAAAAGATTGTAAAAATAGTAATGAAAATCTGTATAACTGTAAAGTGGTATTTATGCTTCCAAACATCTTTTCTAAGTGACTAATTAAGAAGCACTTGACACAAGTGTTCGAAGCTCAGGTAAGTGTTGATAAAAGTTGTTTGTCCTTTGAACGCCTAGTGTCACGCACACCGTAATTCCTCGATCAGAAGAGAGACTTTGTAATTCTTGGAATAACTTAATTAAACGATTGTGTGAGTGTGTGTGTGTGTGTGTGTGTGTGTGTGTGTGTGTGTGTGTGAATGTCCTCATATATTTGTAAGAGTTTGTTTGTGGAGTTGTCTATAACTTTGTCCCCTTAAAGCCAATGGAACCAAATTTTATCACAGGAACGAGTTTTAAAATACAGGACATTCAAAAATTTTAAATATGGGGGGGGGAGGGGAGACAAGAGGGATTTTCTTGGTTACACTATGTTGAGTAACATTATTTTAAAGGTCTTTTAATACGGGTTTCAAAAACATTCTGAATGCTCCATTTTTTTGGGGAGGGGCGACTACCCCTTGAAGGCTTTTTTAAATCCATAAATTTTAATTAAAAAATCCAGGCAATTGAAATCAATTATTTTCTTGGAGCCTAAAATTAAAATACATCGCAGATGGCCGGTGTATTAAAAAATATACAACCAATAATAATTAAAAAAAAAAATCTTACAGTTTTCAAAATGAATTTCATTCTTCATCTCCAGGAAATTCTTGTTTTCAGTTCTTCCCAAGACAAAACATTTCTTCAACACTGACTAAACATTTCTGCGCAAACTAAACATTTCCACATCTCCAGGGAGAACAAAACATCAGGTACAGCTCTTCAAATAATCCAGCTCTTGCCAAATGTCTTTTTCCAACTGATCAGAAAAATAATTGTGTTTTCGTTTGCCACCTCGAACCCCGCTACACACACACACACACACACACACACACACACACACACACACACACACACACACACACACGCACACGCACACACGCACACACACGCACACATACACACACACACACACGCACACATACACATACACACACACACACACAGGAACGTAGCACTAAACTACAGACCAGTGTCACTGGCATGTATAGTATGCAAAGTCATGGAGAAGATTATCAGAAGATTGCTGGAACACCTAGAAAGGAATGAGTATATCAACGACAACCAGCACGGTTTCAGGGATGAGAAATCCTGTGTCACAAACCTACTGGAGTTCTATGACAGGGTGACAGCAGTAAGACAAGAGAGAGGGGTGGGTAGATTGCGTTTTCTTGGACTGTAAGCAGGCATTTGACACAGTTCCACACAAGAAATTAGTGCAAAAGCTGGAGGACCAGGCAGGTATAACAGGGAAGGCACTACAATGGATCAGGAAATACCTGTCGAAAAGACATCAGAGGGTCATGGTACGTGACGAAGTATCAGAGTGGGCGCCTGTCACAAGCGTGGTTCCACAGGGGTCAGTCCTACGACCGGTGCTGTTTCTGGTATATGTGAACGACATGACGAAAGGAATAGACTCAGATGATGTGAAGTTGATGAGAAGAATTCAATCGGACGAGGACCAGGCAGAACTACAAAGGAATCTGGACAGGCTTGGTCCAGAAACTGGCTCCTGGAGTTCAACCCCACCAAGTGCAAAGTCATAAAGATTTTGGAAGGGGAAAGAAGACTGCATACGGAGTACAGTCTAGGGAGACCAGAGACTACAAACCTCACTCAAGGAAAAGGATCTTGGGGTGAGTATAACACCGGGCACATCTGAGGCGCACTTTAACCAAATAACTACTGCAGCATATGGACGCCTAGAAACCCTAAGAATAGCATTCCGACATCTCAATAAGAAATCGTTCAGGACCCTGTACACCGTGTATGTCAGGCCAATATTGGAGTATGCAGCATCAGTTTGGAACCTACACCTAGCCAAGCACGTACAGAAATTAGAGAAAGTGCAAAGGTTTGCAACAAGACTAGTCCCGGAGCTAAGGGGCATGTCCTTCGAGGAGAGGTTAAGGGAAATCGACCTGACGACACTGGATGACAGGAGAGATAGGGGAGGATATGATAACGACATATAAAATACTGAGAGGAATTGACAAGATGGACAGAGACAGGATGTTCCAGAGATTGGACACAACAACAAGGGGTCACAGTTGGAAGCTGAAGACTCAGATGAATCACAGGAATGTTAGGAAGTATTTCTTCAGCCATAGAGTTGTCAGAAAGTGGAATAGTCTGGGAAGTGATGTAGTGGAGGCAGGATCCATACATAGCTTTAAGATGAAGTATGATAAAGCTCATGGAGCAGGAAGAGTGACCTAGTAGCGACTAGTGAAGAGGCGGAGCCAGGAGCTGTGAATCGACCCCTGCAACCACAACTAGATGAGTACACGCACACGCACACACAAATGAGGTAACTCGTGCAAGTTTAACTTTGCACAGTAGTCCCACTGGCCCACTATAGGCAGCTCCATCTCAGAACTAACTTAATACAATCATACGTAATAAGACTAGTAGACAAACTATGCAATCAATCATCAATTCCACTGCCAACCCCTAAATAGGAGCAACAAGACAACAACCACGTTGAAAGGGGTGGACTGACACACACTTTCAACAAGGCTACAACCTAAACCTTTACTTGACGACTCAACTCAATCCTCTCGAGTCTATACTATCACGGACTCCATAATCAAACCTCCCCTCCATTGGGGCGAAGCTTGATCCAAGGAAGTGGATACATCCTCCCCTTCCTTCGACTGAGCCTGAATGTCTCCATTTAACCAGGCGCTGTATGGCTCTTACGGGTTAAGCGCTTTCCGCTTATTAAAATGTCAAGCCTGGTTGATAGTAGGAAAATTATACGATAACTACACACAAGGTCATAACAGCTGTGATAACCACACGTAAGGTCATAAAAGGTTACATGATAACTGCATACAAGGTCATAAAAGATATGATAACTAGTATACAAAGTCATGAGGAGGGAGAGAGGGAGAGGGAGGAGGGAGGGAGGGAGGAGAGGGAGAGAGGGAGAGGGAGAGGGAGAGGGAGGGAGAGAGGGAGGGAGAGAGGGAGGGGGAGAGGGAGAGATCTTAGTACCTGCAACAGGGATAACAAGATGCTACATAGTTATAGAGTGGAAAATAAAGGAGGCGCCGAAGGAATACTCGGATACATGAAAAATGTTTATCAAGGGTCAAAGCCCCTACGGCCGGGTCCCAGACCAGGTCATGAAGCGGCCGGGTCCCAGACCAGGCCATGAAGCGGCCGAGTCCCAGACCAGATCATGAAGCGGCCGAGTCCCAGAGCAGGTCATGAAGCGGCCGGGTCCCAGAGCAGGTCATGAAGCGGCCGGGTCCCAGAGCAGGTCATGAAGCGGCCGGGTCCCAGAGCAGGTCATGAAGCGGCCGGGTCCCAGAGCAGGTCATGAAGCGGCCGGGTCCCAGACCAGGCCATGAAGCGGCCGAGTCCCAGACCAGGCCATGAAGCGGCCGAGTCCCAGACCAGGTCATGAAGCGGCCGGGTCCCAGACCAGGTCATGAAGTGGTGTTTTATCATTTACTCAGTATAGAAGAGCGGGTGTTTTGCCTCCTACAGTTGTTCTCGATTAATTCTATGTTTTCAGGATGCAGATATTTCCCACCCCTCTTCAGGTAGCTCCCAGGCTGGTGTTGCACCAGGGTGGTGTTGCACCAGGTTGGTGGTGCATTAGGCTGGTGTTGCATTAGACTAGTGTTGTACCAAGCTGGTGTTGCATTTCCTTGTGTTGCACAAGGGTGGTGTTGCATCAGGCTGGTGTTGCATCAGGCTGGTGTTGCATCAGGCTGGTATTGTACCAGGGTGGTGTTGCACCAGGGTGGTGTTGCACCAGGCTGGTGTTGCACGAGGCTTGTGTTGCACCAGGGTGGTGTTGCACCAGGCTTGTGTTGCACGAGGCTTGTGTTGCACCAGGCTTGTGTTGCACGAGGCTTGTGTTGCACCAGGCTGGTGTTGCACGAGGCTTGTGTTGCACCAGGCTGGTGTTGCACCTCTCCCAAAGGTAGTTCCACCCCTTGACAACCCTGCGGCTATTAAAGGTAAACTTCCACGCCATCTCACCTGTGTGTACTCACCTATTTGTACTCACCTATTTGTGGTTGCAGGGGTCGAGTCATAGCTCCTGGCCCCGCCTCTTCACTGATTGCTACTAGGTCCTCTCTCTCCCTGCTCCATGAGCTTTATCAAACCTAGTCTTAAAACTATGTATGGTTCCTGCCTCCACTATGTCGCTTTCTAAGATATTCCACTTCCTACCTACTCTATGACTGAAGAAATACTTCCTAACATCCCTTTGACTCATAGGAGTCTTCAACTTCCAATTATGACCCCTTGTTTCTGTGTCCCCTCTCTGGAACATCTTGTCTCTGTCCACCTTATCTATTCCTCGCAGTATTTTATATGTCGTTATCATGTCTCCCTAACCCTCCTGTCCTCTAGTGTCGTCAGGCCGATTTCCCTTAACCT